>CM076577.1:147684668-147911059 GCA_034641835.2 Pinus albicaulis | reverse complement strand
AATCAACTTTTTTGAACTAGTGGCACTACGAAAATGTGGATTCTTGGCTAATTGCATAGTTTTGACCCAAAACTTTATGGAATGAATCCCAAATGGAAATTATGGATATTTTGACAATGAATGGACCTTTAAAAGACTTTATTTGAACTTAATGATGGCCTTTGAACTTATAAAAATCTAACCTAACCTTAACCAAATCCTAAATTGACTTCTAAACCTAATTTGAACCATGACCAAAAACAAACATGACACAATGATGTTTTGAAAAAATTTGGGTGATAATAAGAACAACATTCGTTGTGATAGTTTTCTTTACATATTTTCATGCACCAAAAGTAATAGTTGAAGGGTTAGTTATTGTGATCATTTTTATAATTCACATAGATAATAGTTGATTTATTAGTTTCCTTTAAATTAATTTCTGGATATTTGTACCAATTTTTCTTGCAAGAATGTGTGCCTATGCAAGGGAAATATTAGTTAACGTGGTATTTATTTTATAAATGTGATTTGATGATTAAATGCCTATAACTATTGCATATGAAGTGCTGTTAAATGAAGCTTGTTGAGATATTTTTCTTGATTCATGAATGTATATGAATAGATGGTGAAGCATCACTAGTATAGATTTATTTATTGGTTGATTAATACTTTATGTAATCATGATATCGATGTATGCTGATGACAACAATGGTAGGAAAAGATGGTGACTTTTGAAAAGGATAGAATTGTGTTTGACATGGTGGCAAGTAAATAATTATTGGTCCATGCAGATGAGTGTGAGCTACAGGATGGTCCACTGAAGGAACAATGAGGCCACAAAAATATAAAGATTGAAGATTTGTGGGTAAATGATATCATGATGATTGTAATATATTTAAGCTAGATATTTTTTATTTAAATGAAATTTCCTTGTAATATTTTATGACAATGGTTAAGGGATGGACTCCCTTATAAGCCATTCAGTGATGGGTGAAAAACCTCACGAGTGTTTAATAATAAAATTAAACATTTGATGGTTTTCACCCTAGAGGGTTTCCATGGTATATTGGTGTCTAATAATGTGGTTATCTATTGTGCTAGTTTTATGTTGTGGATTCCCCGCATGAGAATATATTTATAATATCAAGTGTGTGATTAACTAATCTAGTTAAACAAATCATGAAAATGATGCAAGGTTACATCAAAAAATTTATATCAATATGTGACAATAGTGGTTATTAAAGGTTTTGTAACTTACTATTCCTCTACTAAAGTTACTTTATGTAATGATGAAGATTCTATCTAATTGTTAATGAGGAATCTAGATTAGTAATTTGGATAGTTACTCGTGGGTAAATTGGGTAAAACAGTTTTTAACTCCATGCATTTTTAGGCAAGGTTATTGGGGTATGTTATAAGTGGTATGAGAGCTAAAGGTTGCAGCACTAGCGCCTTTGGGAATTGTTAAGAAGAAAAGAAATATGGTTATGCTACTATTGGGCATCAGCTCAGGTATGAGCCTAACAATCCACATAATTATATATGGAGTAGACTAATTTTAACTTAAGATGCATGATGCATATTATAGCCACATTAAAGAGTAATAAGTAATAAAGTATGTTGCAAAATTGTGTTCATGAAAATTGAATCTCGATGAGAATAAAGAATAATAAAGCCACTATTACGCCTATGGACAATATTGAACACTCACTAACGAATGTGAGAATCAACTTCCAACCTTTGCAGATACGAAATTATTAAGGATACATTTGATGAACATGACTAAAATTACAATACACTACTTATAATCAGTGAATGCATGAATGTAAAATATGGGGAATTTTCTTTAAGAGGACAATAGACTATTTTAAAAGAACATTGGAATAACCCCTTTAGAGGTTAGAAAAAAAATGAGTCAAGTTTTGAGACTTGACTGTAATAGTTAGTTGTTTATTAAGTCTTGTCATGGATTCATTAAGATGGTTGGTATGATTGATTAGTTAGTGTTGCATGAGTAAATATTAAAACTTATATGCATGAATTGTTTTTTATTAAAGCTTATTGTAATTTGTAAACGATTGATTATGGTAACACTTCATGTGATGGTCTGTCGGTAACAATACACTGCGGGAAATTGGAAATTTTGGATTGTTACCATAACTATTATTGAAATTTACACGTTAACGAATATTTTTATACACCTTTATGCATTTGAGTATTGTATTCATGAAACTAAAATTATTGTGAAAGTGAATACTTATTTATGGCTAACGTTATTTATAGGATTAAGCAGGGGTAGCTTAATGGAAACAAGAAATTCTATTCAGATATAACACTCTGTAAAAGAGAGTATAATATTATGATATGCATGATATCTTTATTTCAAAAACAATAAAGTATAAAACATATATGTTAGTGATATTTCTTTTCAATCTAGATATTATGGACCCATGCATAGGGTCAAGTATAAATGCATGGGTAGATAATTTTTTCTTATGTTTTAATGATAATATGCATATGGTTCGTTATGTAGACTATTGTGGGAAAGAGTGATAAAAAATAATTTCACATGCTAGAAAATTATGAAAGTCTAGGAGGCCTTGGGTTGATGGTGTTTTCCTACATGAAGGGGTTGATGGCTCTTACCTACTCGTATTTCCTCTCCCTAGAGATAAATGATCTCAGTAAGGGAAAAGAGTTAGCCAAATTTGGTGAAGAGGGGAAACATCTGGAGGAAAATATATTGATTTTGGAGCCTCTTGGAGGAGGTCCAAAAATTCCTTATAGATGGGACATTGTCGGAGGAATAGGTAGGATGCTACCAAGAAGAATCCTATAATGGACCCTTTATGATCATTGAATTCTTGAGATGGTTGCCCAGTAGAATTCTAGACTGGAACTGGTATGGTCTTTGTGTTGGAAATATAATTCCTATGTCTTAATATGTTGTCCTTGAAGGAAACTCTCTGGTAAAATATAGAGTATATGTCTTCAGTAGAAGCATAGGAGTCCATCAGAAGAAATCTGTAATGGCAGCAGAATATTTGGTAGTATTCATATTAAATATTGTATATGCGGGTTTGTACAGGAGAAGTCGCGTATATACACGGATAAGAACGATCTAAGTCACGTATTCCTTTTGCACTCCAAAAGGATAATACTAGGGGGTATTACCATGGTATTAGCCCATAGGTTTGAGCGCCCTATCATCTATTTTATTTCATCCAAGAATACCATCAACAGCTGTATGGTTTTTAATCATGGTATTGGTAAAGGATAAATATATATAAGGAGAAGAAGATCATAGTGCAAAGGTGTGCATGTGTAAGGGCTATCACTAATACTTATCTCTGAAGTATATCTGCATAGGATGAACTCTGTTTTATTGATAAATATGAATTTATGATGCATCCTTGGACAGATTGATGGATCAAGATATCTAGACCTGAAATGACTTGTTCTTGCATTAACCATTGAAGAGATGATTAGATTTGTGACCTGGCGCATGTTTTCTGAAGTGAAGTGAAGAAATTTGGGTAAGTTTTATAGATCTGAAAACATTTTTCTGAATTAATATTTACAGATCTATATGCTAGTTCATCTCAGTAAAAGCGCATATATACGTGGGTTTGCTTCAGAAAAGGCGCGTATGTAAGTTGGGGTTTTTTGAAGCTCATTGCAGAGGTTTTTTGTTATTACTGTTATCTTTTTTCTGTCTGTTAACTAAGTCTTCATATAGATCTGGGTTGCTTGATTGTTGAATATGCTGCTAAGTTGATTATGTACAGATCTAATCAATGAGTGAGAAAATGTGTGTTATGATGACTAACTGATCAAGGGTTCTACAATTATGAAAATATATCTGACTCAATGACTCATATCTAGATTTGAGACTGAATATATTCTGAAAAAAAGTATTCACATATATATATGCAAGTTGGTCTTAAGCAAAGTGCGTATACACGTGGATTCAGTGAAGAAAATTAGCATATGCTTTTTGAGATAATGAATGTTTAGGGTTGAATTTGATTCTGCATATTGGTTCTGAAATCTAATTATTACAATGCTCTGATTACAGTGATCTCACTATTTGGTTTGATGTATTGGGTGAATTTAATTGTTGTTGACCTTTATGAAGGGTTGTGTTGAAGCTGTGTGATCCAGTATGAAAATTGATGAAACATGGTCTGCAGTGATTCTAAGGGAAGTAGAAGCTTCTTGCCAGTAGAAGTTGGTGTTCTGGTCAGGGGGTTGAAGCTCCCTTCCAGTAGTGGCTGGTATACGAGATTAGGGGGTTGTAGCTCCCTTCCAGTTGCAACTGGAAAATGAGAGAAGGTTGCAGCCTTCTATAGGTAGATGCCTGCATACTGATATGAGTCTGCATTAGTACAATATTGTAAGCAATTTTCCATATAATAAACATTGAAGGCAGAGATGACAGCAGCGATGGTTTTCTCCAGAATTAGGGTTCCACCTTAAATCTTGGTGTTTATGTGTGTTTCTCTTGTGTGATGATTTATTCTATTGTTATTTCACATAGTTACTGATTAACAAACAAATGCATGACTGATAAGTTGAGTTAAAAAACATTTTCTGAAATTTTTTATAACAATAAAATTATATCAGTATACGCAAGTTTCTTTTAGCATATGCATGTGTATATGCGAGTACGTTCATCAAAGTCGCGTATGTAATTCAGTAAATAAAAAGTTAAAATTATTATTAAGCTCTAAATATTGATTCACCCCCCCCCCCCTCCTCTCAGTACTTTTCCCGACAATTGGTATCAGAGCAGGTCCTTTTGAAGAAGCTTAATCGCTAGAAGGAAGATCGGCCAAGATGAGCAACCAAGACGGGACAGCCTCTATCAGGCCTCCTCTCTTCAATGGAAACAACTTAATCTTCTGGAAGACAAATACAAGATCATATATTCAACCTCTTGGAGTAGATGTATGGGCTATAGTTGAAGGAGGTTACCAATATCCAACTTCCGTTCCAACAAATGCAACAACAAGAAAGAACTATGAAACCAATGCAAAGGCAGTCAATGCATTATTGGGAAGTCTAACTGAATAAGAATTTCTCAAAGTCATGCGGTTAAATAGAACAAAGGATATATGGGAAAAAAATAATTCTAAACTATGAAGGTGATGCCAAGGTAAAAAGAATTAAACTCCAAATTCTCAAAATTCAATATAAAAAAATCAGAATGCATTTCCAGTTTCTTTTTATGTCTAGATGATATTGTAAATCGTATGAGAAATCTAGTTGAAACCACATCTGACACCACTCTGGTAGAAAAGGTTTTAAGATCTCTAACTCCCAAATTTGAGTCAAAAGAGTCTATTATTGAAGAGAAGCAGGATCTACAAACTCTTACTATTGTTCAACTTCGTGGGATTCTGACTGCTTATGAAATGAGAAAAGGAGGTCCATCTGAAGTCAAAGAAGTTGTTTTCAGAGCTACTGAAAAAGGAAAGGAGGTAGAAGAATAAGAAGGATCAGGGAATGTTTCAGAAGAAGATGAGATAAATTTTGCAAAGAAACTACAACTTGGCACCGGAAGGTTCAAAGGAAATCTTCCTTTTAAATGTTTTTCTTGTGGAAGAGTTGGTCATTATGTTGCTAAATGTCCCCATAAAGATAGTCATGAAAAGGTAAAGGAAGTGGCTAAAGGAAATAAGAAAAAATTTATCAATAGAAAAAGCTATTACTATTATACTCATGAAGATAGTGATGGTCTATCAAATAGTAAAGAAGGAGAATCTGATCAAGATATTAGACTACTCGTGGCTTTTGAAAAGGACTCTAGTGATACTTTTATGGATGCACTAGAAGAAAATGACTTTTTTGAAGAAATAAATCATCTTAAAATATTTTTGGAAGAAAACAATATTTCCATAAATACTCTAAAAAATCAACTTATGGAAAAGGAGAAACACATTGAAAAATTAGAATGTGAAATAGTGAGTCTAAGAAAGGAAATTGAGAAAGTGAAAACTTTAAATCTTAGATTTGCTAAAGGATCTGAAACCTTAGATGAAATTATCAAGTTACAATGCTCTCCTCTTATAAAGACAGGTCTTGTATATATTGGAGAATCATCTCAGTCTTCAGCACCAAGTTATCTAAATGCAGCTAAAGCTAACCTGCAACATTTTGTCTCTCAGGAAAAGAACAAAGAAACTACTCAGGTAAAGCATGACCACTTTAATACAAGGAAGAACAATAACAGAAATATCAGTCAGCAAGTAAACATAAATATAAGGTTTCATGATCGCAGAATTTTTTTCTTTAATGGACAATGTTTCTCATGTCATAATTTTGGTCATAACGCTGCTCAATGTGTTGCATACAAAACCATCATGACCAGAGAAGCAAGAAAGCAAAGAAATGAGACTGGAATAAAGAAGAATACTTATAACAACTTTTCTCCTCTTCAAAATTAAATTGAATGTGCTCATTGCAATAACTTTGGTCATGAAGAATCTGAATGCAGGAGCAAACTTCAGCCAAAAGAACATATACCTTCAAATTCCAAGGTTTGGAGAAATAAAGACTTACAGGTTGAAAGCTGTGGCATAGATTTATTTGCATAAGGGGAAGAAAATCAATGATACATTGATAGTGGATGCTCAAAACACATGACAGGTGACAGAAATAAACTCCTTTCATAAAATGCTCTAGAGAAAGAAAAGAATGTTACTTTTGGAAATGACTCTCCAGCTATCATTAAAGGAAAAGGTTCTGTTTTTCTAAAAGAAAAGGTGAAATCTAACAATGTTATGTATGTGGATCGATTAAAACACAATCTGCTAAGTGTGAGTCAAATGTGTGATCAAGCAAATGAAGTTGTCTTTAGTTCAAAATAATGTATAGTACGTGAACTTGACACAAGAAAACGGTAATAAAAGGAACTAGAACATCAAGCAATCTGTATGTATTGAAAGGTGGCCAAGAATAATGCTACTTGGGTAATTCTTCAGAAAATTGGTTCTGGCACAGAAGGTTGGGACATTTGAGCTTCTCTCAAATAAGCAAATCCAGCAAACTCAAAGCAGTTCGTGATCTTCCCAACATCACTCTACCTGAAAGTACCATATGCAAATCATGCCAATTTGGTAAGAAAAATGGGGTGCAATTTAATGCTAAAGAAGGATCACCAGTAAGTAAGCCTCTTGAGGTTATACATACTGATCTATGTGGTCCTGTAAGGAAAAACTCACCTCGTGGAGAAAAATACAATATTTTATTTATTGATGACTTTTCTAGAAAGTGTTGGATCAGTTTAATGAAACATAAAGATGAATAATTTGACAAATTTATGATCTTCAAAGCTTTGGTTGAAAATGAATTAGATATAAAAATCCAATGTCTCAGATCTGACCTAGGAGGAGAATATATATCAGATGAATTCTTCGAATTTTGTAAACATCATGGGATAAAAAGACAATTTTATGTAGTTGGAACCCCACAACAAAATGGCGTGGCAGAAAGGATGAATAGAACAGTTCAACAAATGGCTCGGGCTATGCTGGATGAATCTGGAACTCTTGATACCTTTTGTGGAGAAGCATCACATACTGTGGTAAATATTCTGAACAAGGCTCATGTTCGGGTGAACAGTGATAAAACTCCTTATGAACTTTGGTATGAAAATATTCCCACCATAAAGCATTTTAGAGTTTTCGAAAGAAAATGTTTTATCAAGAACAATGATGAAAAACTTGGTAAGTGTGAACCTAGAGCAGATGAAGGAATATTTCTTGGTTACTCTTCTAGAAGTAAAGCATATAAATGTTACAATAAAAGACTTCAGAATATTGTTGAATGTATTGATGTTGTAATTGATGAGTTTCTCTCAGCCGTTTAAAAGGAAATAACAAAAAAAAATGAAGATGATGATGATGTATATCTTCCTGCATCAAATAGAAACAATATAAAAGGTGAACCCAACGAAGCATCAGAAGAAGATCTATCTGAAAAGGCTCCATCCAGGTACGTACAAAATAATCATCCAGAATGTCAAATTTTTGGAGAAAAGGGATCAGGTGTCCAAACAAGAAGGACTCTTGTAGGATATGCAAGCTATCTAGAATTTCTATCCACTATTGAACCACAGAATTTCAATGAAGCTAGCAAAGATGAATGTTCAATTCAAGCCATGAATGAAGAACTTAATCATATTGAAAATAATCATCTTTGGAATTGGTTCCAAGACCTCATGATAAAAATGTGATTGGAACAAAATAGATATTCAAAAACAAGATAAATGAAAATGGAGATGTCATTAGAAACAAAGCTAGACTTGTTTGTGAATGGTATGCTCAACAAGGTATAGACTTTGAAGAAACATTTTCTCCTATAGCTAGACTTGAAGCCATAAGAATGTTTCTTTCTTTTTCAAGTTTTCAACAAATCAATGTTTATCAAATGGATGTTAAATATTTATTTCTCAATGGGGATCCAGAAGAAGAAGTTTATATAGAACAACCATAAGGATTCATTCTGGGAAAGGATGAAAAACTTGTTTCCAAACTTAAAAAGGCTTTATATGGTATCAAACAAGCTCCTCGGGCATGGTACTATCGTCTTGACAGATATCTTCACCAATAAGGATTTACAAAGGGATATGTTGATAGTAAATTATACACAAAAATAGAGAATGATAAACTATTGATTATAGTTGTATATGTTGATCACATCATTTTTGGAAGTAATGAAGAGTCCATGAGTCATAAATTTTCTTCTATTATGCAGCAAGAATTTGAAATGTCTTCACTTGGGGAACTAACATTCTATTTTGGCTTACAAGTGCAACAAGCAACAGATGGCATATTTTTATCACAAACAAAATAACTTAAGCAAATTCTGAAGAAGTATGGGATGGAAGACGGAAAACCTGTGAGTACGCCAATGGTAACTGGATGTAGCCTCAGTTCTCATGATGATTCTCCCACGGTGAATCAACCTGAATATAGATCCATGATTGGAAGTCTGCTTTATCTAACCGATACAAGACCAGACATCATGGATGCAGTTGGGATTGTTGGACGATTCCAAGCCAATCCAAAAGAGTCTCATCTTTAGGTTGTAAAAATAATATTTAAATATCTACAAGGGACTCAAGGCTTTGTTCTATGGTACCCAAAGAATGTTGAGCTCACTCTTCATGCTTACACAGATGCAGATTGGGCTAGAAATGTTGATGATCGAAAAAGCACTAGTTGTGGTGCATTCTATATGGGGCCTCGATTAGTATCTTGGTTTAGGAAGAAACAAATTTCTATTGCCTTATCTAGAGCAAAAGCATAATATGTGGTTGTCGTATCATGCTGCACTCAACTCCTTTGGATGATGCAGACTCTACAAGACATTCAAATCAAGTGTTCACCTCCCATCTCCATTTTATGTGATAATACAAGTGTTATTAGTATCTCACAGAATCATGTTATGCATTCCAAGGCTAAGCACGTTCCTATCAAGTACTGCTTCCTACGTGAACAAGTGCTTGAACAAAAGGTTAAATTGCAATATGTTCCCTCCAAAGAACCATTTGTTGATATATTTACTAAACCTCTTCCCAGGGAAGCATTCGAATATCTCAGACAAAAGTTGGGACTTGTCTCTGCCACTCTGGTCAAATCTCCTTAATTTCAGAATTTTAAGTTCGATACGCAGGTTTCTTAAAGAGGAATCGTGTATACACCTGTCAAACCAGGAGGTAACTCCTCAAAATCAGAATATGTATTAGCTGAAGAATGCATATGGATTTATACATGGAGGTGAGGCTATTGGGATTCATCTCCCAATGACTCTTGGCCTTCCTTATTTCCTAATATTAAATAATATACAAAAATACATATCCACACCCATCCCATAGGATTAGGTGTCAACATTCCCCCCTTTAATCCGAAGGGATGTTGGTGAGCCCAAGCATCGATTTGAACTTTTCAAACTTTTCTCTTCCAAGTGCTTTGGTGAAGATGTCAGCAGTTTGCTCATTTGTGGAACAATGATGTAGATGGATGGTTTTGGCCTGAACATGATGTCGAATTAGATGGTACTTTGTATTGATGTGCTTTGTTCGATCATGGAAATTTGGGTTCTTGGCCAACTTTATTGCAGAAGTGTTGTCGATCATGAGTGGAGTGGAATACATTTGTTTCATCTGCAAATCTTCCAGGATCTTCCGGAGCCATACAATTTCTTTTGTTGCTTCAGGTGCTGCCACATATTCTGCCTCGGTCGTGGAATCTGCTGGAACTGACTGTTTGCGTGATCTCCATGAGACACCTCCTGATCCAAGACTCATGGTGTAACCTGTAGTAGACACCCCTGTTTATTTGTCGCCATCAAAGTCTGAATCAGAATATCCGATCAAGCTGAAGTTGCCTACCTGTGTATATTTGAGTCCAGAGTCTTGAGTCCCCTTCAAGTACCTTAGCACTCTTTTTGCAGCAGACCAATGTCCTTCAGAAGGTTTTTGCATGAACCTTGAGAGGATTCCAACAGCAAATGAAATGTCAGGTCTGGTGGTGGTCAGGTAGATAAGACTTCCTACAAGCTGTCTATACTTAATTGCATCCTCAAATTCCTTCCCTTCAATAGATGTGAGCTTCAAGTTTTGTTCCATTGGAGTGGTTAAGGGATTACATTCATCCATGCCAAACTTGTTCAAGAGATCTCCAATGTACTTCTTTTGAGAAAGAAATATAAATTTAGGATGTTGAATTAATTCAATACCCAAATAGTAATGAACATGACCCAAATCATTCATTTCAAAACCTTTCTTCAATTCTTTCTTCATGGATGCAATATAGCTCTCATTGTTCCCTATTATCAAAAGATCATCTACATATACCACAAGATATACAACTGTTTTTCCAACTTTCTTAACAAACAAAGTTGCATCATCAAGATCAAAATGTTTGAAATCAAGTTTCAAAAGATGCTCGGTCAATTTCTCATACCAGGCTCGTGGTGCTTGCTTAAGGCCATACAAGGATTTTACAAGTTTGCAAACTTTGTGTTCTTGACCCTTTATCACAAATCCTTCTGGCTAGGACATATAAACTTTCTCCTTTAGATCTCCATTCAAGAAGGTTGTTTTTACATCCATCTGATGGACTTTCCATCCATTCTGAGCTGCTAAGGCAAAGAGAGTCTAGATGGTGGTCCATTTTGCTGTGGGAGCAAAAGTTTCTTCATAATCGACTCCTTCTTTCTGTGCGAATCCTTTTGCCACAAGCCTGGCCTTGTGCTTGTCAAGTGAGCCATCTGCTTTGTACTTGTTCTTGTAGACCCACTTACAACCAATTGGTTTCGTTCCCAAAGGCAGATCAACCAGCTTCCAAGTGCCATTCTTTATCAAGGCATCATACTCCTTCTGCATCGCTTCTTTCCATTCATCATGAGAAGCGGCTTCTTTGAAGGAAGTTGGTTCATGATCTGTAGACAAACTCAATTCATAGTTATAAGAAATATCCATATCAACAGGGGAATCAGAATTATCTACATCACCTTCGATTTGTTGAGTGGAACTTCTTGTTCCTGTTTTTCCAACCTCATCAAGATGAACATTCTCCAGTGTCTTTGTCAGCCATTTGGGAGGACCTTTCTAAGATGGCCCAGGCTGTTCACTTGACTGAGTTGGGATTGATTCAAGATTCAATCTCCCAATTCTGTCAATCACATCATCCAATGTGTCATTCGTGGTTGTTTCTTCATGTGGGGGAGAGAGTGCTTCAGGACATGATTCCACAGTTTGATTCAATATCGGAATCCCCCCTTCAAGATGTGGAATCACATTATCAAATTCTTGGAAAGACTTTGCATGTGTGAATCTATCGAGGCGATCAAGTTGCCGCTCAACAACCTTGTCACTCTTGGAAGATTCAAGAAATATGACATCTCTTGTTATCACAAACTTTTTATTTGCTTCATCATAGAGACGATATCCTTTGGAGGTATTGGAGTACCCCAAGAAGATACATTTTCTGCTTCTAGCACCAAGTTTGTTCCTTTGACCCTTGGGTATCAAGGCATAACAGGTGGACCCAAAGACCCTGAAATGCTTTACCCAAGGAATGTGGCCATGCCACATTTCAAAAGGAGTTTTGTTTCTAATTGAACTTGAAGGACACCTATTCTTTATGTAAACAGCACATAGAACTGCATCAGCCCAAAACATAAATTTTACATTCTTGAAAAATAACATGGAGCGGACCATATTTAAAATAGTTCTGTTCATTCTTTCAACTACATCGTTCTGTTGTGGATTATATGGCACAGTTTTTTGATGTTTGATTCCATGTTGACGAAGATAATTTTCAAATTCGTTTGAAGTGTATTCTTTTCCATTATCAGTACGTAGAGAGCCAATATGTGTTTGTGCATCATTTTTAATCCATGCATGAAAATTCTTGAAAGTTTGAAAAGCATCAGACTTATTCTTCAGTAAGTAAATCCAACACATTCTGGTGTAGTCATCAATAAATGTCATCATGTATTTGTTTCCATTTGCAGAAGTAATAGGCATAGGGCCACATAAATCTGAATGAACAAGTTCAAGTTTTCTATGTGCTCTGGAGTGTGAATCATGAAATGGTTGTTTGCTATGCTTTCCTAGAATACAAGCATCACATTCCTTAGGTTTTCTAGGAATTGTAGGCAGTCCATCAACACCATTTTTCTTCAACAAACGAAGGTTGTCATAGTTTAAGTGTCCAAATCTAGCATGCCATAAAAGACTTGATGGGAATGTACCTTCATCATGATGTGAACTGAATGCAAAGTTTTGAGTATGAGCAGATGAACCTTTCAGCTTCAAGAGTCTCCCTTCTTCTATTCCCTCCATGACAAGTGAGTGATCTGATGCTTTTCTGACCTCTGCCTTGCCATCAAACAAGTGAATGGAGTGTCCTTGCTGGCGGATTTGGACCAGGGACAGTAAGTTTCTCCTCAACTTAGGGAGGTATAGAACCTCATGTAGAATATGATCTGGAAGACCAGGCAACTTAAGCCTGACTGTGCCAAGCCCTGATGGCTTGAGTTTGGATTTATCTACGAAATATACTGCTCCATCAACTTTGTCAGTGAATTCTTCAAAAAAATCTTTTCTAAATGTCATGTGACATGTTGCTCCTAAATCTAGCAACCAATCATCTCTCCATGAAGTAAATGAAACATCAAATAGGTTTTTAGTTACTCCATTGTTACAATGTGCTAGAACAGAATGAGCTGATTCAGCTGGTTTACCTTTGTCTTTGTCACTAGTTTTACCTTTGTCTTGATTTGTTTGCTGCTGAGCTTTAGATTGTCTGCCCCCCTTTTCTCTGAAGTTTCTTCTTCGTCTTCTGCCTTCTCTTCCTCTGGATGAACCTGAAGCATGTCTCTTTTCTCTCTGTGCCAAGTAGGCAGCCTCTTTAGAAGATGAAGGGACTGTCATCTTCTTTTGAAGGAGGAGAGAAAAAAAAAAAAACTTTGCTGGAGAATCTCCTTTGAAGGAGTGAAAGCAAAAACACTCTTTGCTGGAAAATATACTCAGTTTAAAAGGACAGAAACATTGCTAAAAATATGAAGACTGAATTTAAAAAGACACAAACTCTTTGCTAAAAACTGAATTCTGCACCAAAAAATATGTGTATTTTTTGTTTTGTTTGGAGAAAAAATTGTATGGGAGGTCGATATGGAATGTTATGAATGGGGCGGTATATGAATGGAAGGCATAAGACAATATGGAGGTGGAAATATATGGGATATTGGTATTACAAAAGTATGAATGGGGCGTAATGAGTATGGGAAATATATGGGATATCGGTATTACAAAAGTATGAATGGGGCTTTAATATATGGGATATCGGTATTACAAAAGTATGAATGGGGCGTAATATGTATGGGAAATGGTATTAACTAAAAAAATGGAATAGAATATGACAACGGTATTCATGTTAACTATTATAACATATGAGAACTATATTGAATACATGAGGCAGCGTTGTATGGTGCGCAACGTTTTATGATAATACGACTGTCATATATGTCAATACCGCTGTAAGGGGAGGGCCGATGGGCCAGGCGCTATATGAATGCGTATAAGTCCAGGATGCAGTCACTACTCAGGCAGTCGACTCAAAGTGATGTCGCAAGACTGAGGAGAGAAGAGCGGTTGTCTGTTGAAAGGGCGGTATATATACAACGTTGTTTGACACCAGTATATAAACGCAGGGTAGCGCAGAGTTATGTAATGACAGTGCGTGGAATGGAGCGTTGAGATGGACGGAGGGCGTATGAAATAGAGAGAGCGTGGCTTTGAAACCTGTGAGTGTGCTGTCTGCGTGAGGGGAGGCGTTATATATGCCGCGTGTTATGTAATGAAAACCAAACAGTGAATGTGACAGTGACAGCGTATAAAATGCTGGAGCGTATTGCAGAGGCGGTAATATATATATTGACAGCGCAATGGTATTTGAAACAACTTATAGGCAGGCGTATTACAAAGGCGTTTCAAAGCAGTGTGGAGAGGGAGCTCTAGTCAGAGTTATGACAGCAGTATTAATCGAATGACAGAGCGGAATTTTAAACGCGTGGAGGCATATTATATACAGAACGCATCACATCGAATATACATTATGGTGGGAGGATAGCGCTTTATATGCAGACAGCGTATGATAGCAGCGTGGAGGGTGTGGAGATAACTTAGTGTAGCTCAGGTCGATGGAGAAGGAAGGAGTATAGGGCGTGGGGAGGGAGCTGAGTGAATGGTGGAGGCCAAAAGGCCATTACAAAAAAATTTTGGAATGGAATCTTTGCAGGATTGCAGAGGAGCCTGCAATTTGCAGAGTCTTCAGGAGCTGCAGGAGCTGGAGCTGGACCTGCAAATATCAGGGCTATACAGAGAAAAAAAATGCAGAATAACAGTCTAGCAATTAAGAGCAGCAAAAAACTATTAATAAAAATTGACTGAGAAAAGGAGAGGGAGTTACACCACAGGCAGAAATGCCAATAGTGGAGCTGGCTCTGACACCATGTCAAACCAGGAGGTAACTCCTCAAAATCAGAATATGTATTAGCTGAAGAATGCATATGGATTTATACATGGAGGTGAGGCTATTGGGATTCATCTCCCAATGACTCTTGGCCTTCCTTATTTCCTAATATTAAATAATATACAAAAATACATATCCACACCCATCCCATAGGATTAGGTGTCAACAACATCCGAGTTTCTGTGCATAAAATCACGTATGGGTTTTGCTGACAGAAATTCTCTGGGTCAACACTCAGAACAGATGTGGTATTGTTGGGTAATCTCTGTTGTTGTTCCAGCATTCATATTTTTATATCATTCTTTGATGAAGATGCATTGATGAACTGGTTGTTGAAGGTGTTTAGGATGCATCAGCTTAGGGGGAGCACCTATCTTGCTGAAAAGGATGCATTGTTGGCATTATGATTGATTTCTGATATATGATCTCTATCTTGAGATCTTTTGCTCCTGTTAATGACATATCATTTCTGTAATTTGATGAAAACTAGATGTTGACTCTCGTGATGTAAATTGTTCTAATCAGTCATGTACGGACTTGTTCTACTTTGTAAGCCCACTTGGTTAGGTAGTTGAGTCAAATATGTAACTCCACTTGTTTGGATCATTGATGTAAGTATGAGTCATTTGTGATAGGAAAGGTCATACTTGGTTGAGTTATAGATTCATGTACTTCATTGAAAATATCTCAGGATTCAACATACACTCAAGGGGAGCATGGTCAAATAGTGCCCTTTGCTCTTGATGTCAAAGGGGGAGAGAATTTTGGGAGTTTGAAGAATTTTAATAATGTTTATATATATCTATCTGTTGTAGTGATCAAACACCATCATGGTTTCCATCAAGTCCAAAGGGGGAGATTGTTGGCAATATAATTCCTATGTCTTAATATGTTGTCCTTGATGGAAACTCTCTGGTAAAATATGGAGTATATGTCTTCAGTAGAAGCTCAAGAGTCCATCAGAAGAAATGTGTAATGCCAACATAATATTTGGTAATATTCATATTGAATATTGTATACGCAGGCTTATACAGGAGAAGTCGCGTATATTCATGGATAAGAATGATCCAAGTCACGTATGCCTTTTGCTCTCCAAAAGGATAATACCAAGGGGCATTACCATGGTATTAGCCCACAGGTTAGAACGCCATGTCATCTATTTGATTTCGTCCAAGAATACCATCGGCAGTTGTATGGTTTTGACCATGGTATTGGTAAAGGCTAAATCTATATAAGGAGAAGAAGATCATAGTGAAAAGGTGTGCATGTGTAAGGGCTATCACTAATACTTCTCTCTAAGGTATATCTGCATAGGATGAACTCTTTTACATTGATAAATCTGAAGTTATGATGCACCCTTAGATAGATTGATGGATCAAGATCTCTAGACCTGCAATGACTATGTTTTTGCATGAAACATTGAAGATATGATTAGATCTGAGACCTAGTGCATGTTTGCTGAAGTGGAGTGAAGAAATCTAGGTAATTTTTATATATTTAAAAACATTCTTCTGAATTAATATTTATAGATCTATACATTATTCTGTATGAGTAAAAGCGTGTATATACACGAGTCTGCTTCAGAAGAGGCACGTATGGAAGTTAGGGTTTTCTGAAGCTCATTGGGGAGGTTTTATGTCATTGCTGCTATCTTTTTGTTGTCTCTTAATGAAGTCTTCATATAGATCTGGGTTGCTTGATTGTTGAATATGCTGCTAAGTTGATTATGTACAAATCTAATCAATGAGTGAGAAAATATGTGTTATGATGACTGACTGATCAAGGGTTCTGCAATTTTGAAAATATATCTGACTGAATGACTCTGATCTGGATCTGAGACTAAATATATTTTGAAAAATAGTATTCACAGATCTATCCGCGAGTTGGTCTTAAGGAAAGCACGTATACACACGGGTTCAGTGAAGAAAAGTAGTGTATGCTTTTTGAGATAATAAATGTTCAGGGTTGAATTTGATTCTGCATATTGGTTCTCAAATTTGATTATTACAGTGTTCTGATTACAGTGATATCACTATTTGGTTTGATGTATTGGGTGAATTTTATTGTTGTTGATCATTATGAAGGGTTGTGTTGAAGCTATGTGATCTAGTATGAAAATTGATGAAACGTGGTCTGCAGTGATTTTGAGGGAAGTAGAAGCTTCCTGCCAATAGAAGCTAGTGTTCTGATCAGGGGGTTGAAGCTCCCTTCCAGTAGTGGCTGGTAAACGAGATCAGGGGGTTGTAGCTCCCTTCCAATTATAGCTGGAAAACGAGAGAAGGTTGCAGCCTTCTACAGGTAGATGCCTGCATACTGATATGAGTCTGCATCAGTACAATATTGTAAGCAGTTTTCCATATAATAAATATTGAAGACAGAGACGACAGAAGCGTTGGTTTTCTCCTGAATTGGGTTTCCACCTTAAATCTTGGTGTTCATGTGTGTTTCTCTTGTGCACTGATTTATTCTGCTATCACTGCACATATTTACTGATTAACAAACATATGCATGACAGATAGGCTGAGTTAAAGATTTTTTCTGAAAATTTTTCTAACAATAAAATTATATCAGTATACGCAAGTTTTTTTTAGCATATGCGCGTGTATACGTGAGTTACATTCATCAAAGTCGCGTATGGAATTCAGTAAAGAAAAAGTTAAAATGATTAGTAAGCTCTAAATACTGATTCACCCCCCCCGCCAAGTATTTTTCCCAACACTCTGTTAGAGAACTATTTGGATGTTAAAATGACTCGATCTGGTTGTAGAAACCAATTCCCATTAGCTATGACGAGCATGATTTTTCCCATTGTGGTTCTCATAGCGGAACAAGTTAACTAATAAGTTATGTTTTGTATTAAAATGAATTTTCTATATGATTGTGTAAATATTTTATGTACATCTTGATAGGAAAAGAGACTAGTGGTCAAAAAGGAATACTGGAAGCATAAGTTCCTTTATTTTATTCCTGATATTTTGAAGGTGTTAGCAAGGGCTAAGATGGTATGGACTTGGTGCATTTATTGATCATTTTGATGATTAGAGAGAGTTAGGTGCTCTCTGAGTAATTTTAGAAGTATTGTGCGGATGTATTTAGTGGGAGATAAGACAAGAATGGACATGATCTAGTGATTTATCATTTTGATTATTAGAGGGTTGGTTCTCTCGGTAACTTGTGGAAGTACTATGGTTAAAATATCAACTAAAATTTCCATGGAATTTTGATGGGTTTCCAAACCATTGGAGTACTATCGTAAAAGTGACCATGACTTCCAAGACTAATTCATGAGGAGCGGTAAGTTGGTATATAGATTATGCTTTTCTTCTACGAATTTGAATAATGACCAAGTGATGGAAACTTGAATTTGCATATTTTCGCACCTATAAATGCTTATTCCTATTGAATTTTATTACACAATAACATTATTGTTTTTCTTTTCTTATTAGTATTTCTCAGAATAAAATCCTTCATTTCAAAATGGGAAGGATCCTCATTTGGTTGGTTTAGATTGTTGTATCATGAGTAAAAGTTAAAGTCTTATTGACAGATGAAGATCGATGATAGTGTTGTCCTTAAGGGTGGGAGTATGTAATATCCCTACACGTAACAAACTTATGCAGTTAACATGATTAAAAAAATCATTAATCTAATATATGGTTAATGGTTCCATCAACAATCGGTTGTAAAAAAGTTTATAACTAATTAAACCCTTCCTTACCTTATCATTTTATTTTCCTTTCTTGGGGGGCATACATAGGGTTTTGGGTGAGTGTAACAGTAATATGGTGACCTGAAGTTCGACTTTGTTATGAGCTTCTTGGGAATAATTCTCCCCACAACTGCCACTTTGAATCACAGTTAGGGAAAATAAAATAAATCTCGTCAGCATGCGAAACGAGCAGGAAGATTGTTATCAAAGTAGCACTAAGTTTCGATGAGAAACATAACACTTTTTTCCTTTATAGCTGACAAATGAAAAGAATGTTAAGGAAAACACTGACTACTGCGTGTAGGTTTTTGCAGTATTGGAGAAATTTTTATATTCTCATTACATAGTGAAATAGGCTACGCAAACAAAGGAAGTGACAGTCAGAGTTTCATCTTGACCACTTTCTTCAAGAAATATTGGCATTAAAAAAGCAGGAAAGGAATCATCTTTTGGAAAGATAAGTTCTCACAATAATCTAGTTAAAAAATTACATAGTTATGTAGATATTGGATAGTTAATGTTACTATATTTTTGGGGGAAGAGTTAAATAGTTTAATACTTGAAAATATTTAATGGGTTCAAAGATAAGTTAATGAGTTTTCTTGGAAAAAAATTCTTGAAAATTTGTGCATATAGAGAACTTATGCGAGTTCTCTTAGTAAATAAAATATTTTATTGTATGTAGATAAAGAATTTTATTTTTTTATCCTTTTATAAAGGAAATATATCTATCAACAGAAATAAAAGATAAGTAACTTATATATATATATATATATACACACACTACAAGGAAAAGACCCTCTAGCGGAGGTTATAAAAGAGGTTTTTAGTGTTATAAAATTGGCCAAAATTGTTGAAAAAACATTTGCTACAACATCCGTTTGTGGTTACGGAGGTTTTTGCGGAGCTTTTAATGAAAATTCAACAAAACTAAAAAACCTGGGTGATCGGAGGTTATTATGGATGTGTTTTTCATCGGTGCGCTACTAAGGTTTCAACGCACTGGTGCGTGTCATCTAGACGGTGGCCCCAAGGCGGTCGAAGGTTCTTGCACTGGGTCGTCAAGGTATTAAACTGAACCAGGTGCAGTGTTGGTGATACAACACACGGGGCCGTACCAATTGGTCTTGGGATTTGTGCGATGCTCATAGGTCGTCTCAACACACCAGTACATAGACTTATAGAAACGCATCGGTGCATTGTATCAGACAAATGCACTGATATTTATATTTTATATTGGTATTTGTGCGGTGCCCATACGCCGTACAAATGCACCGGTGCATAGTATCACATAAACGCACCGGTGCGCAATATCACACAAAACGCAACAATATTTTTAATTTGTTTTGGTATTTGTGCGGTGCCCATAAGTCATATAAATGCATCGGTGTGTTGCATCATACAAACGCACCGGTGTATAGTAACTGACATGCACCGGTGTTCATTTTGTATTTTTTAGAAAAATTGACCTGTGAATGTGCAATTATTGTGATTTTTTTAAATTCATTATTCATCAAAAGTCAACACATCTTATAACAATATTCATATTATTTAAATTTTATTAATGCATTTGAATGTGATGTTTGGATTAATTTTTTATATCATATCATAATTATTGTGATTTTTAAAAATTCATTATTCATCAAAAGTCGACACACACACACACACATATATATATATCTTATAACAATATTCATATGAATTAAATTTTTATTAGTTCATTTGAGAACGACAATGGAGAATTCAATAGCGACAATGGAGAACGCAATAGAATAAATTAAAACATATTTTATATATATATATATATATATATATATATATATATATATATATATATATAAGACAATATTTGTCATACAAAATGGGAGAGTTATTGGTATCCCTTTGTCTTTCAATTGGGACACTATGTCCATTACATTAAACAAAATGTCTCATTTCACAGACAAATATTTCAAAAAATACAACGCCTTGCTTTGATATCCAAACATCAGGGATAATTTTAAGAACCCCCCTAAATTTATATATATAAAAAATAGGCGAATCCCCATGATACATAGGAAAAATGGAAGGCGATTTTATTAATAATATAATATGTATATATAATTTTTTGGCGAATCTCTCACGAGATTATATTATCCCGTAAAATCATGGCGAATCACCAGTACAAATGGCGAATCACTACTACAAAATGGTGAATCGTTGTCTAGTGGAGTTCAGAGTGTTGGTTCCAATGAAGATATGGTAATTGAACCAGGAGTAGAAGGAAGAGAACCACCAAGACCAAGCATGGCACATGGTGACTCATGAGGGAAGTAGTTCTCGTGTAGTTTGGAAAACACGTTCTTCTAGTTCTGCTAAGCGTAGTGTTGTTTGTCATGCTACTACTAGCACTGATATTGAGGTTGGAGAGGAGTTTGAGGAAAGGTAGCAGTGGTGTAGAATTACAAAGAGTACTCCATTTTTCCCTTTCGTATTTGTGCCTGCAAGACCTTCTGTCCATTGAACCAACAATTAGCCGTTCAACCAACAATCAACTTGACTGAGTTGATTAGGTACGAGTCAACTTAGAATAATCTTCAAAACTATGCTTTGCACTATCCCATATTTATCACACTAATGCTACACAACATTGTGCATTTGCACCTAACTCTCAATAATTTTTTTCCAAGAAAAATCTATAATAAGAAAAATATTTTACTATATTCTAAAAGGTGAAGATGTCGAAATCATGCCACAAAGTGAAAGGAAATAAAATATCTTTCCTCAAATATCCATTGACTTGTTATGACACAGGTGGTGAAGAAGGTCCAGAATCCAATCAAGTAGCAAGATAACCCAAATCATGCATGCCACCATATCCTCTAATATCCATCCAGCTCTTCCTGAAGAACTGTTGATCCATTGACATGAATTGTTGCTCTTCATGATTATTAACACCCAACTGCAAAATCTAAGGACTTTATAGCTCAACAATGTAGCTATACTAGACTCAAAATTAACATTTTTTGAGTTCAATGATAGATCCATCTCCTGCTTGTGAAAAACCTATGGACCAATTTCATCTTTGGGCCAAATGTATACAGCCAAATGCTGAAAACCACCAATCATCATACTAAGTATGGTCCTCTGTTTTTTCTGTCAAATATGGGAACCCAACTCAAGATCTGTGACAATTTCCCTGGGGGATCCATTAAAACTTATGTGGTTACTCTCGATTTCCCAAGCAGAGAAAAACAACAATCTTTCTCAGTATTCAGATCTCAATTCTCTTGTTAGATTTCAATCCAAAAGGTTTAATGGTTTTCATATGGGATCAAGTAATTTAGAACCTTGCAACATATATTGTCAAAAATAATTTCACCATGAAGCACAAGTTAGAAAAGAAGCCCCAAAACCTTTACTCTTATATAATTTCTGAAAAAAAACATGTAGCAATAGAGTCTATGGTAGTTTCAAGTAGCATAAATATCCTTGTATATGCACAATTCAGTCCTTTTATTGACTCATGGTCCTCCGTTAAAACAAGCTCACTGCTTGACATACTCAATATAGATTGTTAACAAAAACATCCAAACACATTTTACTATGATATCCCTATACTCAACTGTGTATCGACATATATAATGCATTAAAAAACCCTTCTCTTCCCAATACCAATCCCGATGAGAGAAATTCCAACCATATACATATGAACTCGAACATTGAAACCCATCTATAAGTAAATGTCATAAGTCATAGTTTTTTAAAGGAGTATCCGATCAAATCAGTAGATCAAAAACAACATTTAGATTTTATGGTGCAGATGGTTCTGCATACAACAAATTAGTGAAAATATTATGACCATAGTTCAAATTGTTTCATCCCACTCAGCTAAAACATCCCTTACTCAATAGTAGCAATATGTCCTTTATATCTTAGGGAAATCTTTTTAGTAGTTACTCTTGCAATATTTAGTGACTGATCATAGAATAGTATTGTCGAACATGAGTCATTGAAAAAGGGTCTTTGGGATCCAAATCACAACCAATCAAATCATACAATGATATGTTATCTATAGTATCATTAAGGGTAGATCAATAAAAGGCACTCAACGTCACTGTAGCAGAGAAAATAAGCAGAAGCCTCATACTCCAAGGCATCACACTAGAAAACTGCCAAAACCAAGATGTAAATATCTAGCAACTAAAATCATGAAGCCTCCCAATGAAAGCAACACACATTATAGATGGAAATATTTTTTTAGTAAAGAGAATGGGAAATGCCAACTACATAGAATAAGAATAATCTTTTTCATTTATATTCTTATGCAACATTTCTGTTTGTGATTCAGGAAAACAAAATGATGGTTTCAACCATTTAAGGATTTGGGGCTACTATTTTATCAAAATTGCATGAATATCAACTAAAAACACAAGTCCAAAGCCCATTGATGTCCACTCATTATGAAAACTTAAGACTTGGGTCATATGGAAAATGGATAAGATTGATCACAAACATAAAATGAAGGAATACACCAGAGAAACAGCTGAGGTGACTGCAATCCCCTGTAGAAGAATTAACCCCTGAAAACTTAAAAAACAATCTCTTAAAAGTAAATGCAATGCATAGACATTAACAGTGCAATTTCCACAAGGATGAATCTACAGATATTTTTGTTGTAAGGAATATAGGAAAAATATTGTTTTGATTTCATGTCAAGGCCACATTTAAAAACGATGTATCTCCAATCTGAAAACAAAAGAATGAAATAAATGACTTTAAGTACAGATTTGAGTTGGACAGTATGCCTTTCACATAAAACTCTTGTGCTTCCACTGTATTAGTCCTTAAACGCATTTACAACAAGAACTAACCTAACAAAACTTAAAAATGATCTCTTGGACTACTAGGAATGCATAGATATTGACAATAGAATTTCTGAAAGGTACAATCCATAGACCCATACCTGATAAGGAATATAAGAAATATCATTTGATTGCAAATCAAGGTTAAGTTTAAAGTGTGATGCATCTCCTATCTGAAAAAAGAGTAAAATGAAGCAGACTTCCCTCTTGCAACTACAACATGTTCATCACCCTCCTTCAAAATGCATTGGTTAAATGAGTTCAATTTTAAGCAAAGACAAATTTAATCTACCGCAGAATCCTGGACCCTATATGCATGCCATTATCTTTCCCCTTCTGAATAAAATGGTACCAATATCTATGTGCCACACCACAATATGGTACCACCATATGCCATGTTATCAAAAACATATCCAACATATGTGCCACATTTTAAATCTAAAATGCAAAACACAAGATATTGGGCAAAGAAGCATTTTCATAAGCACTGTGCCACATAACACCATGGTACCACCATATGTCAACGTTATTTAATACACATCAAGTCAAATTTGAATGAAAGTCAAATTTCCAAGATACATCATATACCTAGGAAAACCTACATCTAAGAAGCCTCGACAATTGCATTCTGATCTGCAGTAAATAAAACTTCTTAAACATATAACAAAATATAGAAGTGTCAAACTCATTCTTATGAGACAACATACATTTCAAATTTGTAATGGAAACTGGACAGATGTTTACAAGATGGTACAAAACATGCCTTCTATTTTGATAAAAATAAGGGGTGACTCTTTACTTCTCAACAACTGTAAAAGTTCCATCAAATGCAAAATGTAGAAATGTGAGCATTTCCCCTTTAGGGTAACTACCATAGAGACACATTTTGTTGAGTGCGATGTTGCTGCTTATATGTGGTTCATGTTCCAGCTTCTCGAATCAAGGCCTGCTCCTCTTTCACATTCCATCATACACTTGTGCTTCAAATTCATTATGCAGTGGTATAACAGTGCATACTCCCTAGACACTTAATCTCATATGTGCTAGCATATATTACTCCATGTTGATTTCTTCCCAATTATTATGATTCCATGTGCTGTTTCCTAGATTAATGGAACACCCAAAAGAGGACCCTCATGTATATTGGGCATATTATGTTTAAACTTTAGGCTACTGAGCCAAGATGTGTTGGGTCTGTGTGCCAATGTGTTTTTAGGTATTTTAGGGGCCAATGGACCTATGCTTATATGTTTTGAGGCTAGAGTGCCTTGTGATTTTACGACAGTGAGCTATCTGCTATCTACTAACATTAGTAATAATACACTATTGCTGCAAACCAAGTCAAACAAGAGAAATGGGGGGCTAGGACACCACAAGTTGGATAGCTATATATTGAGTAGAAGGTTATGTAATGCTTTGTCAAGGATTGTTATTGTATTTGAAACATTGTTTTAGGAGGTCACCCCTTGAAGAGGCAAGTGAACATAGCTCTTTATTTTTTTAATTAACAAGAGATATTTCTCAGGATATATCTATTTTTTACACTACATTTTATGTGAATGCTCTGAAATTTTCAGGTTAAACACATTGCCTAAGTCCTTTGTTCAAATCTATTTGATATCTAATTAATCGAAAGCATATACTTATAGTGTTGTTGTTGTTTAACTAAACTATGCTCACATTGAAGGTTGATATTTAGAACCTACGATGATGCCACAACATTGATAGTTAAATTAACCTAGTTTGGAAATTGATTCAAAATCCAGATTCAATAGTAAGCCTCCAATTCACAACATTTTTCTCATATGAAATTTTGCAGGACATTAACAAAACTTTCAATTATTTCAAGAGGACTTCCTTACAAGTTCAATTTTCAATTTTCTCCTCATAAGATTTCATTATTTCTCCTGAATTGACTGTGTGAATGTTAAACAACATAGCATCATGATTGCAGTGACATAAACTTTTACAAGAATTGATTCCCCTTAGGTTAAATACAACACCTCTAAATTCCAGAGTGCTATGTTGTCTTAGCAAAAAGAATAATTCTTAGACAGGGTGCAAAGCAATGGAATAAGCAAATGCTCGCTGCTTGGTTTTACCAGCAATACCAGAAACCGCCATGAGAGTATTGTCGATATCTAAAATTCTAGAGCGTTTCGCATCTCTATCATCACAATATTGGAGATTCATTTGACAGACACCACGAAAAATGTCGTTCTTGGCAATCATGATAGGTGTCTCAGTCTTGATATTATAAAAACCAAATTTCATATGTCCAACTTTGAACTGTGGTTACAGAGGATGCTTTCCTTCTCACAGGCCCACTTAACTCGTTATTTAAAATATCAAGAAAACTAAGCTCCAGTGAACCAAAACTGCTTGGAATTGAACCAGATAGTTTGTTGTTTGAAAGATTTAAGGAGTTTACATCAGCAATAGATCCAATAACTAAAATTAATTTTATGTAGTGTATATTATAAATACAGTATACTACTAAATTGAAATGAATAAAAAACATTTATAGAGGAAGAAAGCTATCATCGTGATTACCAGTACATGTTTTACATTCTTTGTGCTTGCTGTACTAGTAATCACATATTAGATAAATCATAATACTTAGAATCTTCTGACAGATCTAAGCTCCAGTGAGAATCTTCATCGAATGGGTCCGTACCATGAAGAGTTGAATTCATTTGTGTGATAAAGAGATGATGTGAGAACAAAATGGAGATGGTATGAAGATGTCAGGTTATAACAGAAGGACTTTCATCTAGAGGTCAAGTCCAAGGGAGGAGAGTGCAAGTTGGTCACAGCAAAGGGGAGGAAACCTAACAGCCAGAAATCGAAGGACATATTTCTGGGTTATGTTGCAGGAAACATGCCCTTCATAGGGGATATAAATACTATCATAGGATCTGAGTGTATCCCTTGGAAAATTCAAATCACTGTATTTAATAAAATTTAAAAAATTTTATTTTTGGTTCTTGCAACTCTACCTTTGTTTTTTTACATGTTTTGTAGCAAAATTGATCCAGAGGAACTTGTGAAGAAGATACACACCCACTCTGTAGTACTGACACTTGTATTGAAACTACTAATAGAAGAGGTGGGACCACTATGGCAAATATGGAGACTAGGGCATTTGGCTAAGTGTGGAATTGTCTCCAAATTTGTAAGTCAGTCACCCATGTTGATTTTTTATAATTATTGCAGATGTGTATTTTGCCTTGGATGAGAGGCAGAGGCAGAGTAGAGACATGATTCTCTATTTGTGGATAGAGGTGGATGTACTGTACTTAGATCTAACATGGCAAACAAATACCAGACACCTAGAATTTGTAGACTAGACTTAGGAGGATTTTAAGATGGTTAGATGCCTGAAAGTGTTGAGGCAGAGGATACATATTGTTGCAGACATATGGGGATACCATTCTCTGCAGACAATGAATTTTGGAGATCCCCGACCTGTGTTACTTGTTAGGGCACAAATCAAAGCCTGTGAAGTGAAGGAAAATTTGACATACATATTTATAACTCCTAGTGAATATTTATGGAAATCAAAAACCTTCCATTAAGAGTGATAGTCAAAACCTGAAAGAAAATGCTTTGTCAAAAAAATATGTTTGGAGTCTGATTTTGTGATTGCTATTTGGATGCCAAAGATTTGTAGGCAGTGGATATGTTGATGTGTAAGAGCAAGCACATAATTTTTCTTGAAAAGTAACAAGTGTCTCCCTTAGGGAAGTGAAGAAAAAATGCATGATACCTGATGATGTTAAATGTTGAAGAGGGCGTTGTTGGTGATGACAAGGTGGCGACTACCTATTTAATTGCAATCACTGTGATTACCAGTACAGAAAGCACAAAGAATGTAAAACATACATCGCTAATAACCTTTATCAGTTTCTGTCCAAAGGTCTCTGCGGAATTTGTCGACTTCATGCCTTCGTCTTCTGTCTCTGCAACTTCTGTACATGCAAGCAGACAGACTATAAGGAAAACCATGCACAAATAGAGGAAAAAATCAAACCCCTTACAGCAAAGCAAAATCAATGCAGAGGTCAAGTCCAAGGGAGGAGACTACAGAAAATAATGGTTAGATCTGTCAGAAGATTCTAAGTATTATGATTTATCTAATATGTGATTACTAGTACAGCAAGCACAAAGAATGTAAAACATGTACTGGTAATCTATGGCATAACATGAGTTTGCATAGGATATTGGGGACAAGACTCTAGAGGAGGGCATTCATTGGGGTGAAGCCAGAGATAAGGTAGTTGAGAATCTCTGGTTTTCCAGTATACATTCATGTGCCTGCGAAGAAGAGGACAAGGCTACACCCTTCAAGCGAGAAGGGGATATTTGTTGGATATAGAGAGATCTAAAAAGCTTACAAGATTTTTATACTAGTGCAGAGGAAGGCAATTGTGAGCATAGATGTTAAGTTCAAGGAGATCTTGTCATCTAGGAAGGTTTATGAGTTGCTCCTTCGACTTTTGTCACAAGACAGAGGTGGTTTGAGCAAACATTAAGGGATGCTGAGAAGCATGTTTAGGTCATAGGAGCACATTTAGGGAGAGCGGACATCTGAAGAAGTTTATGAGGTATGTTTCATTGATGAGGAAATAGACTAGGAAGTTTGGAGGATTGCAATGCTGAGGGAAGATGCATGGGACATTGTGTTGGGATTGAAGGGAAAGCCGATTCTAGCATAATATGAAGTCAACTGAATCATATATACAGTAAAAAAAATCCTCAGGGTGCTGAATCATATATACAGTAAAAAAAAACTAATTTAAATCACACAAATCAAAATCAAAATTTCACCTGAAGCTCCAAAAAAAATCTCACTAAGCATAAACACAATTCCTTTCAAAAAAATATCACTAAACATAAACACAATTCCTTTAAAATATAGTATGGCAATATATATTTCAAAAGCATTCATAACGTACTCAAATGTATCACAGTAAAAGAAGATTTAACAAACTGGTATGTGAAAATCCTTTTTTTTTCATTCAGTGTAATTGAGGAAGGATACAAGCTTAAGAAAACTGAAAACTTTACATATCATTAACCTTTTACAGGACAAGCTCCCTTCATTGGTTGGGCATCATCTCCTATAATTTCAAGCCATGCAACTACTTCTTGAATTGTGGGTCTTTTAAATTGGTTTTGATTAGTACACATGCAAGCAACATCAAGTACCTGCAACATTTGATCCTCATATCCTTTGCCATGGATCAAAGGATCAAAGACCTCCTCCTGCTTACCTTCGGACCTCATTTGCTGCACCCATGTCACCAAATCACTGCTTATTATTGACTTGGAGACTTCAACCGGCCGTCTTCTAGTGAGCAGCTCCAAAATAACAACCCCCAAACTGTAGACATCACCTCTGAGAGTAGCTACCCATGCTTGTCCATACTCAGGGGGAATGTATCCCAGAGTGCCTACTAATTTTGTGGTCACATGTGTATCAAATGGAAAAATCAACCTTGAAAGGCCAAAATATGCAACATAAGCTTCAAATTGCTCATCTAAGAGAATATTACTAGACTTAATATCTCGATGTACAATGTGAGGATCACATACCCTATGCAAATATGCCAACCCCCTGCTTGCTCCTTGAGCTATTCTTAGTCGAGTAGGTCAGTCCAACATTGGGCTTCCATCATGCCTTTCATGCAACCAATAATCCAAACTCCCATTTTCCATGTAGGAGTAAATAAGCAACCTGCAATTGCCAATTTTGCAATACCCTTGCAACGATACAAGATTCTTATGTTGAGCTCTTGACAAAGCTTCCACTTTTGCTATGAATTCACACTCCATCTGACCACAATCTTCTGTTAATCTTTTGATAGCTACTTTTGTACCATTCCCCAAGGTGGCTTTATATACCAATCCAAATCCTCCACATCCAATGATGTTGGCCTGATCAAAATTATTGGTGGCTTTCAGGATATCAGCCATAGTCAGGTCCTTGATATCATGATTTTGGAATAGAAGCACCAAGGAAGATCCTAAAGCATCAGAGATTCTATGAGACATGCTGCACTGTATTTCATTTACATCTGCCTCAGTTTTAATGGGTTTTCTTGATAGGCTCCACAACAATGCACCTAGCAAAAGAGCAATACCAACTCCAACACTAACTGCTATACCTAAGATGCCATTCCTGTTCAATCTCCGAGTCTTGACTTTGAAACCCATGTAATCATAACCTGGCTTTAAAATACTGGCATTGCAGGGAGAAAGAGGCGGTCCATATAGACCAGGGTTGCCTTCAAAACTAGATTTTGGAAAAGTATCGAACTGCTTTCCTGAAGGAATAAGTCCTTCCAAATGGTTATTGGATACATTGAATTTTGACAAAAATGTGAGTTCCTGAAGAGATGTGGGTATTCTTCCAGTCAGACTATTGTCTGAGAGATCTAAACTCTCCAAGTTTGTCAAATGAGAGAGCTCATCTGGCATGTTCCCTGTTAAACTGTTGCTCCTTAATTCCAAAATGTGAAGCATTTTCATGCACCCGAATTCTGGCCATATACTTCCATTGAGTTTATTGTTGCTTAAGTATATCGCAGGAGGAAACTTGGACAGCTGCTTGTACTGCAGTCCAGATGCATTTTCATTGTGCTTAACAATTAGTGGCAATTCAAAGGAAGTTTGATCCATATCAGTGTATTTTTTCTTAGATATTAGGCTAGGCAGCTTTGTGAGTTCAAGGGGAATCGATCCAGAGAAGGAATTGTTTGCAATATCCAAGTAAAAAAGAGACTGGAAACTGCCAATCCAATGTAGAATGCTTCCAGTGAGGTTATTCCAGGAAAGGTCCAATACCTACAACTTTGAACAATTCCTCAACCAGCTGGGAAACTTCCCTGAAAGAGCACAATTTCCAAGGGCAAGAATCTGAAGCCCTTCAAAGCCCGTGATGCCTTGCGGAATGGACTCCTGATGGAAGTTCTTAAACAGAATCAAAATGCTGAGGTTCCTGAAGTCCTGAAAAACATGAAGGGCTCTTGTAATATTTCTCAGGTTATTGTTTGAGATGGAGAAAAAGGTGAGAGACTTAAGAGATGTCATGCTCTCTGGGATTTGACCTTCAAGTTTGTTTCTTGACAAGCTTAATGACTTGATCTTTATGCAGGTCGATAAAGTAGGTGGAAGCTGACCGGAGAACTGATTGGAAGCAAGATCAAGTGAAATCAGGTCATGAAATCTTCTGAAATCAAGATGGATCTCTCCACTCAGAGAATTGTTCCTCAGGTTGATGACTTGCAATTTGTTACACTCAGATAAAGATGTTGGCAGGCCTCCACTGAACTGATTGCTATAGAGAACGAGTTGTTCCAACTTCTCAAGCTTTCCAAGCTGCTTGGGAAGATTTCCTGTGAAATTGTTGCCATAGAGAGACAAAATGGTGAGATTTGATAGGTACCCAATATCAGAATTCAGAGCCCCAGAAAGCCTGTTGACGGGTGCAGAGAACCTTATCAAAGATGATATATTATATAGATCCTTCGGGAGAATTCCCACGAGGTTGTTGAAACCCACTTCGAACTCCTAAAGTACCTTACATTCTTGCAGCCCTTCATCAAGGCGTCCCTCAAATCTATTCATCGAGAAATCAAGGATCCTGATTGAGCTCAAATTCCTGCAAATAACTGTTGGAATTGGACCAGTGAAGGAATTGTTACTAACATTAAGGGCAATCATATTTGAAAGAAAGCCGAGGAGGTGAAGCCTATCTGAAAAGGAATTGCTTGAAACGTTGATGGATTGAATCTCCAAGTCTCTGCTATATACGAACTATGGGAGGCCCTAACGGAGTCCGGACCAGAGAGAGTCGGCCAGGCCCTAACGGACCATGATGGGATTCCTGTGACTGTTTTTTTCTGACTCGGTCTCGCTCAGCCAGCAAGAAATTAGAAGATCGATGTGCAAAAAGCCCAGCCACCTCTCTGAAAGGGCGAATGCCATGTAAATCTAGAAAATCGATTGAAAAAATGGAGCGAATGCCATAGAAATCTGGAAAATCGGGGGCGAATATCATGTTTCTAGTTTTGTGCGCCTTTTTTTTGGTGGGCTAGTATTAAATAATTAATTATTTTTAAAATATTTTTTGGGCTAATTTTATTAAACTATAAAAATTGGGTTTTATATAAAAAATTCGCCCTAATAAAATTTAAAATCCCTTAAAATTCGCCTTTGGGCTAAAATTCGCCCCTAAAATTTTCCCTGCCAAACATAGTGGTCATCATTCTTCGCTTGAATTGCTATCACTGTTAGAGCTACTTCCATGACTTCGGTTATTTTCAGGAATGTTTTGTTCACAGTGTTGATTGTTTTCTTCTTCTTCATCTTCCATCTACAAACATAAAAATAAACTAAAATGAGTGTATATACATTGCTAATAATAATGAAAATTTTAATATTAAATAATATACATCAATGTAAATAGAAAATAAATTAAATGAAGTACCATAGCAACAATTGACTCATAAACTATACACATTCTTTCAAGACCATGTACTATGCAATATTTCAAATTTTCATCGCTTGGCGTAGTTCCGTAGTTTGTTTCCTGCAAGTTTTATACCCCATAACATATCATATATTTAATATAAAATATTTTTTTGTTCTATTAATTATAGATGGAGCTAAGTAAAACAAGATCGATAGATGCTTACAAATTCCACAATTAATTTCTGATATGCCAACATATACTCACAACCCATATTTAACCCAATTTCAATCAATTCGTCTAATGGTTCTTCTTTGTATGTTAACACCTGTTTGAAAACATTCAATGATGATTTTTGTAAAACAACTCAAAAAATACAAAAATGAAATCTAGTTAAGTTGTTATAAGGAAATAACAATTACTCACAAACTTAGATATCAATCATTTTCTTCCTTGTCGTCTAGTTTTATGTGCTGAATGGGTTCCATTTTATTTTCTTTTCTACAAGAAAATAATTGAAAATTAATATTTAAGGCTAAATTGTTTATTTATTGTACCTAATGATCGAAAAATATAATGATTACATATTACATTGGAAGCACGTTGTTGTTGAGATAGCTCCTCCCGCACTGCAATTTTTTCCAATTCTTTGACCATCTCCTTGTACACCTTTTTCGACATTCCTACTGGCATATTTCTGGTATCAGCTCATTCATCTTTTGAGATTTTCATAATCTTCCTGAAAATGTAACATGACAATAAACTATTTAATTTTTTTTATTGATATATGAAAAGTAAATATAACAAAAGTGATATTTATAAATAATTCTAGACAAACATTTAATGGAATATTAGTTTTTCATTCCTTCTTTTTTGCTGTTGTACATTTTTTCTATTAAAAGTCTCACATGTCTCATTGACCAATTCTCTGGAAATTCTTCCTATAGTTTAGATAAAATTTGGTTCTTGAAATCATTGGATTGGTTTTTGTATTGTAAGTGGAAAGAATGTCTATACATTCGTTCCACTAGATCCCTCAAACTTTTGTAAAAGTTCCCCCCCCTTTCATTAACCTCCAACACCACTCCAGGTGAGCTAAGGAGCAATTCATTTTCATTTTCATGTTCTATTTTTTTTCTTTTCTTAGAAAAACATTCTTTTTTTGAGTTGTTAGTCCCTATAGAACATTAAACATATGTGAATTAATATACTATTTGACACATGTTATCTAATAATTTTGATTATATTATTAATGAAAATTAAAAAAAGAAATTCATATTGGATCGATAGTATTTTTTCATTCACCTGATTCATCTTTTGCAATTTTTCCATCAAGATTTTACACTCTTCTGGTCCTAGATTAGAAATAATTTTATTGAGCTTCATCATTTTGTGGCTCTGCATGATACACAGTAAACAATAGAGATTATTTAAACTTACATATAGTTCAAAAATAATATTTTTTGTAAAGAATTTACAAAGAACATGCCTTTTTTTCTTTTCTTGATGTGTTATCAGTACTTGATCTCTAACCAGTCATTTCTTTATCAATCTGAAACCTGTATCATATCATTCATTAATATATTTATAAATAAATTGTTAACTTTTTAGGTGAAAAATAAATCTCAAGAAACCGCTGCTCCTTTCATGATGTATGCACCGACGTCAGTGCATGGGGGTATTATAAGCGCACCGCACAAACAATTTAATAGACCGTATGGTGCTCTCCTCATAACATAGCTCACCGGTGCCCTATTTTAGATATGGCACATTGATTTAAAAAAATGTTTTGAAATTTTTTATTACACAGTACGTGTGCAGTGCGCTGTATAGTACAGCGCACGGATGTGATAGGTTACACAGGGCGCACCAATAAAAAAAAATCCATTTTTTTCAAAAATTCACGCAAGGGCCGACATAGATTGGGATCTGACTATGCAAGTCGTGTCATGGGTTGGATGTCAATCTAAAATTAAAATCCCTAATTCTGAAATCATAGGACTAGGGAGAAGAAAGGGCAGAAACAAAAAGGAAAAAAAAAAATATTTGAAGGGTTTAGGGTAAAAATGGATTTTATTTTATTTTTTCTGAAAATGAAAAACAAATTGAAATTTTTTTCTTACTTCGTAAAAAAAAAGTAGAAAAAAGTTTAAAAAATAATCAAATTTAATCACGAGATCTTTTGAATTCTATGCTACAGGGTTTGAATCACCAGAGGTTTGGATTCTGATTATCTGAATACTTATGTTCGAACGTATTTAGTTGCTCCACAAAGCTCTCGTGCTCTCTTTCTCTAGGTATGTCTCCTGCAAATCTATAGCTGAAAATTTTAGCAAAAATAGTGAAATAATGAAAAGTGTTTAGTATTTAAAGAATTGTTTTATAAAATTAGATTTTTGAAAATATTTTGCCGCTTTTTTTTCACTTAAAGAAGATAGAGTTGCGCTTTTTTATTTTCGGTTATTTGTCATCGGTGTGTCACTTAATAGCACCATATTGGTGCATCCATTGGTAACATAGCACCAGTACATAGTAACTAAAACACACCGATGCACAGTAACTAAAACACACCGGTGCGGTTATCTGTACATTAGCATTGATTTTCGGTTCAGGCACCGAAATTACTTTTACGTGTGTACACCAAAATTAGACATGTTGGAAATTTACATTTTGCTGAGAAATTATTTGGGCCATTTCTTTTCAGAAAAACACCTCTTCTTCTTTCAGAAAAAGAAACTTGAACTTTTCCATAACCTGCAACAAGAAAAGGTGAGATGCACCAATAGGAGTAAGTCTCTCTGCACTGAACTCCAGATGATCCTCGACATCTGGCATGCCCTAATCGTCTTTAGGATCCACATCTGGATCATGTGGTGGTGTCGGCATGTTCTTGCCATCAAAAGACCCAATTTCTGCAAAATATATACAAGTACACAATAATAATTAAACAATTTCATTACACAATATAATAAAAACAAGTTAAAGAACATGTCAGAATAAATTTAAATAGAACATTAATATTAACTCTATCATCTAGCGGCTCATCGTCTATGAAGAGGATGTTGGCACACCCTCGCCAATCCAATCCAACATAAGGACAGGGGACCATAATGAAGGGATGCAACTCATCAACACTGGTTAGAAACTCCAGTGCATCATGTGATATCCTCGCTGGAAACACAATATTTCCCCTCTTGGGCATCATCTACCCCCACATGTACATCCGTGCCTCGAACATCATCCTACGAGGCTGCCGAACAAAAGTAGGCCTCGTCTCTAGAAACCTCTCAAAAAATAAACAAAAAATCTCTTAAGAAAAAGGGAAGTTGACCCTCCCTTGTGCATGAGCACGACATCTATCTAAGGTTGTAGAGAACTGTCGCAAAAAAATGGCAGACCACGTGACAAATTGTGGCTCCTATACTAAAGAATCAACATAATATAGAAGCGAGAAACTAATGTGTTTCCCATCACTGGTGTTGTGTGAAATGGTCGAAATCAGAAGTGAGAGGCACCTTACCTCCTCACTACCAAATGCACCAATACATAACTAACCTCCAACGACCTAAAAATCTAAAGGAGACAGTACATCTGCACCAATGTATCTCTAGGAGTACACTAACTGACTCCCTGCTACACAACCAACTGGAACCTCTAGGAACGAGGGAAAATCTACCCCTCTCCTTGATAGCCCTGTAATGAAATATATGTCCTCCTTAGTGGGCATATACCACTAGTTAGGACCAACTCAGAAAGCCTGTCAGTGGGCATTCCACCCACGGATAATATGTCTCAAAAACACACCATGGCCCTTTAACAAAGTACCCTCCTCATAGAACTTGAGGAGGCCTACCTACCTCAGGAGCCCCTGGGTAGTCACTGTAATAGGGTGAGGGTACACATCTCTTTCCCTCTCTCGTGCCTCCCATAGGTGAACCATGTCATACTACTCTGCCTGTTTTTGTTGTTGTTCCCCCTCTTCTCTCTGAACGATTGACATATTAAATAATTTTTTTTTATTAAATGAGACAAGTACTTAGGAATATACGTATATAATTTGTTTGGAAAAAAAACAGTCGGTGCGCCTCAAAAAGCAATGATGCACTAGTTCTAGTGCGTCTTTTGTTTTTCATGCACCGGTGGCGGTGCCCCAGATGATATTCAACGCACCGTAGGCAGTGCACCTTAAAATTTTCAAAGCACCATTGACTATGTACAGTGTCAGGAGTGCGGTGCGCTGACTAAAATATATGGCCTGGAATGTATATTTGGGTCAGCACACTGACCTCCTGACTTCATTACATAGTCAACGGTGCGATATTTTACCAGGCCACACCATTGACCCTGTCGAAATTTCGAATGTGGTGCGCTAACAAACATACCTGCCCCGGGGTGGATATTTCAGTCAACGCACCACATTACCGCTATTCCACATGATCAATGGTGTGGTCAGTTAAATGACCGCATCACACTTTTTTTTTTAATTTGAAAATAACATGGTGCACCTTTTGGTACCGCCCTGAAAATGGTGTGGATACCGTTAGCACTGCTTGTGGTGCGGCTTGTAAATTTTAGAGGCAGAACCACTTACTGGTGTGAGCCGAATGGCTCGAGTGCACCACGCGACAATTTTTTTCTTTTAAATGGTTAATTTTAAGGTTATTTGAAATTCTAATCTGCTAAAAAGCTTAATTATGGAAAAACAAGAAAAATACCTGTACATTTGGCTGTTGAGGAGGCATATTGGCTATAAAATTTGCAAAATAAAATTTTCCCACCATTTTGCAAAATGCAAGCTAGAGATTAGTGGGAAATGCACAGCAGCAGTGCGTGCAATGGGTTCAATGGGAGCACCGATGTCAGGGTGGCTCAGACAAGGATAAATTGCACCGGTGCTTGAGAGTTCTAGAGCACTGAGAAAAGTGAAAAATGCGGTTTTTTGGCCGTAATTTTTTTTTATTTAACCCTGTTCTGGTGCGCGGGGTTTTATAGGAACACCGATGTGGTTTCTTAATACCACACCGGGTGGTTTCTGTTTTGGCACAGTGTTTTATGATGCACCAGTGTGGAATATTTGTAAAGCACCGGTTCTCTATAGTAATAAGACGCACCGGGCGGGTGTGTACAGAGTGCACGGTGTTTTGTGTGCCAATGTTTTGTGTGCACCGATGCTTTCTCTTGTTGAGAACACTGGTGCGGTTTAGGATGATAAGCACACTGAATGAAAAACATCTGCAAAAACCTCCACCCGCCAACCTCCTCTAGTAACCTCCGCTAGAAACGGATGTCTGGGGTATTTTTACAAGAGGTTCCTCAAAAACATCCGCTAGAGGGTCTTTTCCTTATATATATATATATATATATATATATATATATATATATATATATATATATATATATATATATATATATATATATCTTATGTAAGAAAATATAGGATGTATGTTAATTTTTTTTAATATATTTTGTACAAATATGTTGTATGAAATGATGAGAAATACAAGTTATTTTCATGAAAATGAATATAGATTAAAGAGCGTAATTTTTGAAATATTTGAGCGCAAAAAGACTTGCAGAGGATTTTTGTCTATGAATTGATGAAAAATAAATATTGTTTTCTTAAAAGATTCATATTAACCTTGGTTATACAAGAAAAATAATGTGTGTTTGTTTCTTGAAAATATTATGTGCATTGAGGTAAGGGTCATTGTGTTAGAAAAAAACACATGTTGTATGAAAATAAGGGCAGTCATTATGATGTAGAAATTTTTTTTTTGTCTGTATATAAAGAAAATTATCTTGTTCATTTTCTTTAAAAGAATAACATCTTAAAAATATTCCCTCGCTAGATGAATTGTGTTAATTTCTTGATTTAGGTGCAAAAATGGTTAATTTAACCTTATTATTGCTTCCGGGTTTTTATGCATAAAAATGGTCATCTATGTAATTTCTTGAAGAGGGAAGCATGAGAAACTTTCTTGTAAAAAGATAAAGAAACAAGGTTATAATAACATGTTTTTAAAAAATAAGTATGTATCTCTTAAATGAAAATAATATTTAAGAATGGCATACTTCTAGAGAAGAGAATCTGTGCTGCGTACATTAAAGAAGAGATATTATGATAAGCTCTTGCACGCAAAAATAATATACATTGTGTTATATAGATATGTTCTTTTCATGGATAGAAGAACTATTGAGTTATATTTCTTTAGAAAAAATATATTTGATTACTTTTATACTATCATAACTATTATGTTAGTTTCTTTTGGAATAAGATCATGTATATGCATGCACTATTTGTATTAGCTTTTGTTGTAAAGAATAAACATTTGTATGTGAGAAATGATAACATGTTTTTTTAGCCTACATTGGAAAAGCTTTTTTGGGATAGAAGATGAATTACATGCACAAAAACCATGGTAATGTGTTGGTTTCTTTGGAATATATATATGGGTAATGTTGGTTTAATCTTTGGAAAATAAGACATGTATTTGTATCCTTTATTGCATTAGTTTTATGGAAAAGAAAACATGTTTTTGCATGCCATATTATGTTATATTTCATTGAAAAGGAAATATGTTTTTCATGCTCTATTGTGTTAAGAATTCTTTTGGGAAGATTCCTTTGGAAACTATTTTCATTTTAATGCACAGGAACAACATTCGGTGTGATAGTTTTATTTATGTATTTGCATGCACCAAAAATAATGGTTGAAGGGTTAGTTATTTTGATAAATTTTATGTTATTCGCATGCAAAAAGATCATAACTGATTTATTAATTTCCTTTAAAGGAATCTCTGGACAATCGTATTGATTTGTCTTGCAAGAATGTGTGCTTATGCGAGGGAAATATTAGTTAATATGTATTTATTTTATAGATGTGATTTCATGGTTACATGCTCATAACTACCGCATATAACGTGTTTTTAAAGGAATCATGTCGCGATATTTTTCTTGCAATTCATGAATTACATGAATAGATGGTGAAGCATCACTAGTATAGATTCATGGATTGGTTGATTAATACTTTATGTAACCATGATATGAACGTATGTTGACGACAAAAATGGCAGGGAAGGATGGTGACTTTTGCAAATGATAGAATTATGTTTAACATTGTGGCATGTATATAATTAATGGTCCATGCAGATGAGTGCAAGCTATAGGATGGTACACTGAACGAACAATGAGGCCACAAATAAATATTGAAGATTTGTGGGTGAAAGATATCATGATGATTGTAATAGCTTTAAGCTTGATATTTTGTATTTAAATGAAATTTCCTTGTAATATTTTATGACAATCATTAAGAGATGGATTCCCTTATAAGCCATTGAGTGAGGGGTGAACACTCTCACGAGCATTTAATAACAAAATTAAACGTTTGTCGGTTTTCATCCTGCGAGGTTTCGAGGGTATATCAGTGTCTAATGATGAGGTTGTCTATTGTCTATGGATTCCTTGCATGAGGAGATGTTTATGATATCAAGTGCGTGATGAACTAATCTAGCTAAAGGAATCATGAAAATGATGCAAGATTACATCAGAAAGATTAGGTCAATATGTGACAATAGTGGTTACTAATGGTTATGTAACTTACTATTCCTATATTAAAGTTACTTTATTTAATTATGAAGATTATCTCTAATGGTTAATGAGGAATATGGATTATTAATTTGGATAGTTACCCCTGGTTTAATTGTGTAAAAAAATTTCTAACTCCATGCATTTTCGTGCGAGGTTATTGGGTATGTTACAAGGAACTTATTGGAACTCAATTTTTCATTAAAAATATGAATTTAATTTATATTTTGATATTTGAAACACATCTAGAAGATGAAAATTACATTTCATATACACATGGTAAACAATAGTGTTTCATATTTTTCAACAATCATAACTTTTGATGAAACTGTCGCTAATGGCAGAATTCGATATGAAAAACCTTTCCTTCAACCATTAATTTTGTTGAAAACTTAGCTAACGTAAAAACTTGGATATGAAGATATTTTTAATCTTCCCCTTGACTATTATAATGAACATTTTTTAAATTGGATGCTAGAACCTCATTAATTTTAACTTTAACCATTATTGAATTTCAAAGGGCTCGATCATGTGATTGTTCTTAATTGTTCTTCAATTAAAGTAAATATTATTTCATTAAAAGTATAAAATATTTCTCTTAAGCATTAGGTATTTATTTGTTTTAAAGGATTAAGAAGACAATGGCTACACTTATTGAATATTTATCTGATAATCTTTTAAATAAGAGAATATCATCATTTTATATTTATTTCTATAACATAGAAGAATTTATTTTTATTCAAACCACTAAACATACATTCAACTTATTTTATAATTACTTTTGAGAATATATATATATATATATATATATATATATATATATATATATAAAAGTATTTTTTATACTATAAGTAGAGTTCTTACATATATGTAAGTAGAGTTCTTATGTATGTGTAAGTAAATTTCTTAAAGAACATATTATCATTTTTAGTCCGTGCCCAAAGGGGCTGCAGGGACTATTGGAATCAATTGGTGTGTTTTTCTATTAACCTCTCATGAAAATTGATAGTTCTGTCAAATTTTTAACCAAAGTCCCAACAGTTTGAAAATGATGTTTTGAAACTGTGAAGACCATATTTTATTTTTAACCAAAGTTTTATTTTTCCATCTGATTAGCCTCTTGCCGATGCCAGAGATAAAATATATTAGTATAAATTTGTGTATTTAATTTAAGTTTTTTCGGAGTGAACTAATGCTAGAATTAAACCTCAAACATTTTATGCTGAGAAAACTATATTTTCCACCACTAAATTATATTATGTTGCCACCGTTTCACTTTTGTGGCCACCATTTTTGTCTACATGTAACAGGTGCCACCACTTCTATTTACATGTAAATACATTTGAGCCCTCTATCCCCACACAAGGAGAAAACAAAAACACTTTCTCGATGCTCTGCGGGAGGAACCAGGATCTATATTAACTACTTGCTATTTTTAGCCAAAGGCCGAGTGTCTTCAGCTGGAGGGAGGAACCAGAAGGCATAGGATCTTCGAGTGGAGGTAGGAACCAAGCGAGGGATAATCATTCTTGCACTAACCTCTTCACATATGCCAAGATTGGACTCAACATCACTTTCCCAACCTTTTCTGCTTCTTCATCTGAACACATGTCTATAACTTTAGCCCTCATCTCCTCTCTACACCACTCTGCACACAATTATCTATACCACTATGTACACTGAACACCTACTTGTAACTTCAACCCTCATCTCCAAGTTCCACATATGCCTTTCCATATTTGCAAGCCTATCACCATAAGACTTCCCCCTATCAGCATGTGCTAGTACAAGAAAGGACAATAGAAAAAGGTGAAGTTGTTGTTGAATCATTACCACCCACGATTGGGAGCGGTGTGCCAGTGTTGAAGGGATAATTGCGAGGAGCCAACCTTAGTACGGGAGGACTGTATGGTGTATTGGTTATCATGCCTAGCAGCGCTGGGCAGCCAAGCCGGTATGGAAGAGCTTCTGAAAGTTGCTACTGGCTCTGTTTGAATGCTCAAATTATGTTCAATTTGTTGGATAATATAATGAAAAAGTTAATGCTTATCAAATTTATATGAAGATTGACTATGATTTTCTGTTATCTAGAGTGCATCACAGTGCATCAAATATGAAATACCAATTCTACTTGTTATATGAAGATTGACTACGCTTTCTACAGTGCATCAACTATGAAATGTTGCTTTTTGTTATTTTGATTTACAATATGTACTATATACATTGACCTAGCTAAAAAAGTAGCACCCTTGGCAGCCTTTTCTCTAGGTTTGGCAAGAAGATGAGATCCGTCTATGTGGGATAGGGTAGTTTCATTTGCACAAGCAGTAGTTCGTTCACTTCGTAATCGCTAGAATTCTTTCTTGCACCACTTAACTTACCTAAACTGTCGGCGGGGAAATAGCACTAGGGCTTCTATCATACAATTCTCCTTGCACTAGGGCTATCTTCCTAGTAACGAGAATTCCACCCCTTAAGGTTCCCACTGATTTCCCGAATTCAATCTCTAAGTTCAATAATAGTTTAGACCTCATTAGCAGGATTTATAGGTAGCCACCTTTGTTCAAGTGGTCCCAGAAACCCATGGATACTTCGGGTTATTAGATACATAGTAGTAGGCTTCTCTACTCATGCTTGGTTTCCAGTTTTTCTAAAACGTCTCTCTTTTTATTTGGAGTAATAAGCATGAAGGACTTACTAAACACTATGGTCGTCGTTCTGATCAAGAATAAATTCAGTCATAAGATAGGAAATCCATCCATCCGATGATGAATGAGTTATAATAGGAGATGGTCACCCCTCCCTCCCGGTTAAATGAAACGAGCAAGGATAGAGAAACTACTAAGTTAGCGTGGTTAGCCCAGCTGTGAGTGTGAATCTCCACCTTTCCCTTTGTCATACACAATTCAAATTTATTTTATACGTTGTTCTTGAAGCAATTGGGCGTGTTCATACCCATTTGATTCATGTTTGAGGCACTCTTTCAATGGCTCAATGATCAAACACAATTAGATACGACAGAGGCTTAAGGTAGTTTGAAGAGGTAGGCTTTTTAGAGGCAACAAAACAATGAAAAAATAGGGACATTTTCACCCAGATAATCGTTTTGAGCCAGCCAGCCCAACATTTCTCATCATCCAGATAGCTCAGGAAACCATACGTTGTCAACGAGCAGCGAGCCAGACATTTTTCATGGCGCACTTAGACCATTTACTCATTGATTGATTCAATAACTCAAAGTACTTTGAGGAAGCACTTCTAGAATGTAGATAGAGACTCAGCAGGGAGCCAGTGTTCCCATATATACAGAGAGATAGCTCACTTCTTGATTTTTCGAACTAATATTCCGATGTTCTTATTAAACTAATATTCCAATGTTCGTATTATGAATACTAACTTGAGATAAATGTCATGTTATTTATTCTACAATACTGGTTTGTTTCTTTCTTCCTAGGGAAGATGGATCTTACACCTTTGGTTCCTTGAGCCTAGGGCAGATGGTCGGAACATAAATTTTGAGAACAAGGGAAAATAAGTGTTTTTACTATCACCCACATATAGCAAAGCTTCGCCATCAGCACGCATAAATGAAATTTTACCAAGGTACGATTCGGCTTTTTCCAAGATTTTCATAGTGCTATATCTTTTCCATAGTAAAGCTTAATCTAGTGGTTAAATTATTTCCTATAAGTGGTCGGTGGGAAAATGGTTGAAACAACCGGGCTTAAATTCATTGATAAAGAACCACACCTCTCTTGCAAAACAAACTATAACATCCTTTCAAGGTTTGCAACCTGGTTTTTCCAACTAATGGAAAGTTCAAGGGATCAAATAGCTCTGACATGTCCCTAAGTGGACAAAATTGGGTAGAGTTCCAAAATTAAAAGGTGGAGATAGATACCTGTCACATGATCTGTTACTCGATTTCCTGTCGAGTGTTGTTGTTTCTTCTCTGGCTCATCTAGATCTCGGTATCGCACTGTTTGGAAGGGATGTTGTGGGACTTAGAGGCTTGGGAAGAGGTCTGGAAAAATAATAAATATGAATGACACAAGGAAGCACATGCGCCAACATGTTATGTCAGTGGATAAGTGGTCCACAAATAGGTCCACGTGACGGTTCAATTTTCACTACCTATACAAATTTTAAGGTATCGTCGCCCTTAACATATTTTCATTTAATTTTAAAATAGAAAAATCCTGGGAGTTGACACTATTATCATATCGTGCCAACAAAAAAGGATCCTCTATCTTTGAAGCCCTTCCATAACCTTCAATCTCACACCTTAAGCCTTCATCAAAATCTACAAGTCCCACAAAATGAAGAATTTTAACTTGAAACCTCTAGTCTATATAGAATCATTTTTCTTGGATTCAACTTGGACTCCTTTTGGATTTGGCTTAGCAGTTACTAACCTATGGCCATCTTTTAATACATTCCAGAATCTCAGAGTTTCAATCCCAAACTTGTGACTTGAATGCTCTTCGACATTTTTCTCGCTATCCTACAGGTTTTCATATATTGAAAGCTACTTTGTTCCTTTCAGAGATGTTATTACTTTACACAAGTTCTTCAAGATACATTTCAGAATCTCAGAGTTTCGATCCCAGACTTGTGACTTGAATGCTCTTCGTCATTTTTCTTGCTATTCTACAGGTTTTCATATATTGAAAGCTACTTTTTTCCTTTTAGAGATGTTATTCCTTTACACAATGTCTTATTGACTTCTAGTGAATGTATTCTTAACCTACAGAGATCAAATGCCCCAAAGGTTAAATAGCTTGATCTTCATCAGTGCTGCAGATTCGTATGAGAAACTTGGATATGTCAGAGAAGTTCATATGTTGCAATTCATACCTCTTCTTTCACAGGAAATTTCATAGAACTTTGCATCAACATGTGTTTTCAAAAACTCGCTCTTAGAAAAGTATAACAGTTTTTCCTTATGTCTAGGGTGCGGATCTTGATCAAGTTGCCACAGATATGCTATAGAATTTGGACAAAGCCATAGAACCTAAAATATTTTAAACTTGAGATAGAATTTAGATGTCATCACAGAAAAATTCGGATCAACAATTTGGATTGTTTATTGATGTTTTTCTAGTTTAAATATGTAAGTATTACGAACCAAGTCTAGTATTTTTGGCTTATTATCTTCCTGGTAGTCTTAGTTCAATCCTTGGAGTTTTCCACCAAAAGCATATTGTGAAAAGAGGCCTAGACAGAGGTCTAGAAAGATAATAAATATGAATGACACGAGGAAGAACATGCACTTGCATGTTATGTCGATGGACAAGTGGTCCACAGATTAGTCCACGCTACGATTCACTTTTCACAACCTATACAACTTTTAAGGTATCGTCACATTTAACATATTTTCATTTAATTTGAAAATAGAAAAAGACCCCGAGCTGACACCTTTCAACATATTGTATATTCAAGGATTATAATGTAGGTTCTGTTTCAACTATTTGTTTCAAGATATAACTTGTAACATTGTAAATCTCAATAGTGTGGCAATTAATCAATAAATACGTTTCTTCAGAGTCCTGCCAACTCCTCTCTAAAAATTAGAGATTGTTCCATCATATCCGGATGCTCCCGTCAACTCGTAACACAACAAATTTTTTGTTTGAAACTGTATCGATTTGGAGAAACATTTATTTGCCTTGCCCTAGTAGGTATTTCCTAAAAAGCATCCTTGTAATCTAATTTTGAGTAGAAGGATTCTCTATTTACATTCACGGGTTCTCCCAATCAATTTTCTCAAATTTTCGAGTGCACGCTTATGGGATATTTGGAGTCGCTCAAGTTGTGCTCCCCCCTCAAGGCAAAACGTCATGTACAATTCTATAACTAGAACTCCAAATATGAAAATGAATTAAGAATTCCTCTTTCACAGTGACCCTATGCCCATTCTGTGACTGGGTAAGGGGGTATGTATTTTGTCCTTCCTGAATATGGATGGGTTGGTATCAAACTCTAAGTATACACGGGTGAAACCTAAAGCTAGTCGATCTAGTAAATATCTGTCCATAAGGTAGAGAGATAAAGAATATAAATTATAAATTCTGTGACTGGGTAAGGGGGTATGTATTTTGTCCTTCCTGAATATGGATGGGTTGGTATCAAACTCTAAGTATACACGGGTGAAACCTAAAGCTAGTCGATCTAGTAAATATCTGTCCATAAGGTAGAGAGATAAAGAATATAAATTATAAATTCTGTGACTGGGTAAGGGGGTATGTATTTTGTCCTTCCTGAATATGGATGGGTTGGTATCAAACTCTAAGTATACACGGGTGAAACCTAAAGCTAGTCGATCTAGTAAATATCTGTCCATAAGGTAGAGAGATAAAGAATATAAATTATAAAGTGAATAAATAAGATAAAAAATGACATATATATAAGTAATATCAAGAAGGGTGATCCATCCTTTCACTTTCAGCATCATGAGCTTTCAGCAGAGATACGATATTTTGTATAAGCTAACCAATGGTGTCTGCATAATCATTAACCGTACGTACTAGTATGACCTTTGATTACGTTGATTAGGCTTTCATTTTGACAACTCTGCTTGGACACTATGAACACTTTCACTATGTGATTCGATCAGGCCTTTCGGGTGCAACCATGGCATTTTTTTCTGAAATGGCCTTCCTCTATTCTGGTTCTTTGTGAATCTCTTTCTCGGGCTGCAACAATATTTTACTCATCATCAAATTTTCCACTTGCTCTGACCCTATGTCAATCACTTCACTTGCTGCTATTGTTGGTTTTGCTTCAACAATATGAGTTCTTCCTTCTTCCCTTCTCCATTCCTTCAGCAATTATGGGCATTCAAATGCCATATGACCTTATACTCTACATCTGAATCAAATACCTTCTTGAAGACCTTATCAACCTCTGCCTCCTATTGATCCCCAATCCTTTGCTTGTTATGCAATGAAAGTACCAATATCCATTAATCGTTGTTTCCAGATACAGTTCATCTCTTCTAATTCGTCAATACGAGGAATTTTTGTGTGAAGAGATCAATATCTCGACATGAGCCAAAAGATATTGTACCACTCCACCTGGTCGTATAAAATTGGCATGCATTCTATATCAATGGCTTCACCTGCTCCTATACCATCATGCTCTTTGGGCACGGACTAGTTACTATGCAATCCTCCTTATTTTTAATTACACAACACAATGTAGATGTATGTGAATATAGTTTATTTAATGTAGATGTATGTGAATTTCTTAAAAAATATATTATCATTTTTTTAATTACACATCACAATTAAATAGTGAAGACATGTGAATATAGTTTTTTTAATTTTTAATGATCACTTAATAAAGACAATTTTATGTACGTCGGAGAATAGTTATAAAAATAAATAACTTAATTTAATATTATTTTTAAAAATATAATCATTATTATCAAACTATATAATTTTGTTTATGGATTTTTGGCTTCTGTGATCCATCATTAAATTATGAATAAATCTTTCAGTAATAATCACATTACAATGAACAATATCAACGTGTTTAGAACCAATCAGTGTAGTTCATACTTTTAACCAATCAAATTTTATTTAAAAAATTATTTAATAATAATAGTTAAATTTTAATTAATAATAACTTAATTTTAAAATTATGAAAATTAATGTATCAAAACTTTTGTTTATAAAACCAAAAATTAAAAACTTCATTAATATAAATGCTAAATTTATAAAAATGCTAAATTTATAAAAATATACTAGAGTCAAAAGTTTAAACCTTTACAAATTCTATCCATTATTACTATCAAAATTTAATTACCTTGAGTATTAATGACTATCTTTTATTGAAAAATATTAATTGTATTAATGACCATCTTTTATTAAAAAATGTTAATAATATTCCAATTTTAATTAGATGTTAAATAATTAAACATTACACCCATTCCTATATCACACAAGTCCCAAAAAAATGAAAAAAAATGATTTATTGGTTTTAAGTCTAAAATAATAGTATTTAATGGTTTTTTAAGCTTGAAAGTCGAGAATTTCACGAAAATTTACATATTTAAACAAGGATGGCTGCAAGGCAGCTAGTCCCTGCCTTGAGCCAGCAGCAGATTACCTTGAGCCAGCTGAATTTTATGTATTATCCAAAACAAAATAATTTAAAATTTAAATTTTATGGCTTTTAAGATTTTTTTCGTAAACCAAAAACAATTCTTCTATTTTATATCACATGTAAAATTCCAATAAAATATATACCATACAAAATTTCTTTGAAATGTACACTTGTTCAAGTGAAGGCATACTCCACTTACTATTAAACATTATAAAAAGAAAATAAACCATTAACAAAATTAAGCATAGAGCGTGAAAAGAGAATCAATTGAACATTCCAGAATTGCCGTTACTTAGTTTTCATAGTAGAATTAATGGATAAAGTGGACAGGCTTAACAAGAAAGTCTCAAACAAACCTTCATTTCTCTTCTTTGAACAATGATGTGAGCCAAAACCATCCAACCAAGTGAACTCTTCAACAAAATGATAAACAAGTAAGCTAGATATTTCAAGTAATGTTTTTATAATAGCATTTCCATTATCAAGTCTATTAATTTATGGTTTAATTTATTTACTAACATTTTTTTCATTCTAAAATACAATCGAATAGCATATATAATTAACAATCATAAAATTTGAACTTATTTTATTCATCTATTTTCCGAAGAGACAAACCAATAGCAAGTGATAACTGCTTATGTGTATCCTTTTTACGGTTATATAAGTACACCGATCTTAAAAAAATACACAATTACAAGCGTAAATAAAGTATAAACACTTGAATGACATACAACACCTGTAAACACTTGAATGACATGTGGATTTGGATTCAAGAAACGTTCTCGATTGAGGGCCACGTTTCAAACGAACATCAACAAGAGTAAGTAATACAACAGGATTTTGAGAGTAATTGTCTTTCGATTTGCTTCATCGCATTTGAAGAGCAGGAGGTCCGGTGATCGATTCCCAATCAGGCTCTCTTTCAACTCGGATCCTATGCATTCCTGCAAAATCTCCTGCCAAAGATGATGACACTTATAAAATTTTCAGGAACTTGGCCACATTGCTATTAGAATGAGGCTACTTTGTGCAGGTAACTATTCAAGATCTCGGTAAGGAAAGCTGGGTCACCACCATAATCTGAGCCCCTATCATATTGCAACACTTTAATATTTCTGCGTATGGTTCTTATGTTGCTTCGATTCTTCAATGCTATTCTTCTGTATTTTGTTTTGGACTTTAATTTCTGTAAACGGTTGCCGGTGTAGATCATTTCATTTGGCCAATGATAGGAATAAATTAAGACAAGAATATGTCTGACTTAATTATGAGAAACTTTTGAGATCTGAGGCCTATGGATTCAAATGGAATTCTAGAGCTTGTTGATTATTCTTATTATATTTGTCTGTGACGAGTATTTGCCGATGTCAAATCATCTAATTCATGATAATTGAACTGTATACTGCCTTCCTTCCGAGACAATACCGTATGTTCATTCATGCTACTAAAATAATATAACAGTTATAGATTGAAAATAATGGTAATCGGAACGAATCAAATGTCCAATAGACTCTGAGTTTGAATCGATGAGGGGGCTATGCATTCGAGACCTTTACATGAGGATAGGTATAAATTGCTAAATATGAGTAGGCCAACAATAAATTGATTGCCAGAACCCAAAATACATACCTCTAGGAAAACAATTCTACTGTATAGGAAAGAACTAAATTCTGGTGCAAGAAAATTTCCCAATTTAAGCTAGTGGTGAAATACAAAGTTATTAAAAAAGACAGTGTCCAAATTGGTCGAAAAGATTTTTAGTGTTAGATATCTAGAAGGGTCTGGCAATAATCGAGATCCATAAACGAAATGTAGCAAAATTATCTATTCGAAATAATCAGTACGTGTAATTTTTTGAAAATATACAAGTATTACCATAAAACATCGATAAAATAGATGGTGTCATTATCAGAAGTCACAAAAGTATTTTTAACTATGTAAGAACCTATGCCTTATTACCGAATGATTCTGAGTTTGCGCCCTCCTTAGCTATGTATTATTCCAGATTTTTTTAACATTAAAAGTGCAGGAGCTAAATTGCATTTGATTAATGTAAGTTTTGCATTGTTGTTGTCATACATTGCAAAAGACAGTGGAAATCTCTTTCACACTACAAGACGAGTACCGCATTTCACTATAAATGCCGCATTTATTTCTGTAAATTATCAATTAGAAACGTAAGAGTTACTGAAAACAATTTAAAAATGGTAAGAGACTGTTTGTGCCTTGCAGGAATACCATAATTTTTTTGGGGATAATTGCTTCCTCACCCGATAAGCATCGACCAAGAACAAAGCCTGTAGTTGGCAGCCTATTTCAGGTTCTTCCGGTTCCTCCGGAACATAAGCGCTGACGGAAAACAAAGCCCATAGCCTACAGTTTCCAAAGCCTGCAGTTGGAAAGCACAGACGAAGAATATGGTGTATTCGAACTGTACCTAAATGGGGCGCAGCATTATCCCGGGAAGGCTTCTTGAACTGACGGGGCAGAAAATAGCGAAGAAAATGAAGAATTATGTCTTCAGCGCATAGCACAGAAAATGAAACACGTTAAGATAAAAAAAGAAATGTGGCAGGATAAGGACATGTTTCAAGAAATTGACTAGCCACATGTAATCAATCATGCAATGAACAACGTGTAATCTACTCCATAGGACTATCTTCCATCGTGCAGCAGTTTGGGCTGTGATATATTTGTGAAGTGATATATTTGTAAACATTAAATGTTTGATGATTAATGCTAGCATTATTCTAGCATAGCATTACTCTATCTTATATAAGGGATATTAGTGACTATAACTTATGAAATATATCTTATCGCCTCGATATGAGGCCAAATAAGACGGTAAAACGTTTTATTGGACAGCAAAGAATATACTCAGAATATAAAAATTGAAACTTTGGTTATTCGCAGGGACTAATAAGTTTAAGCTGCTAAAAATAATGCTTACCCCTCCATTTCGATTCCTATAGTCCCTGCCTTAGCCGCAGGCGGCAGCCGCAGGCGGCAGGGACTAATAATACCATAGAAAGTCAGAAAGGATCCATCTTTAGCCGGTTACCCTAATGAGCTTCACTTGAATTGTATTTTTTAATATATAAATAAAGGTATCGTTTTGGAAAAAAAATATTGTATTTAGGTTATCTTACTGATATTTATAATTCCAAACTCTTTTTCCAATAGAAATTTAAATTTTACATGTAACCGATGAAAAATACCAATTAAAAAAATTAGATTGTACAGTATAATTTTTAAACCATACGTTGAACATAATGCTCATTATATAATAAAAAAAATCTCACGGCAAGCTTAAACAACCACTTTTTGTCTGTTCTTACACAATCGACAAATGGCAGCCCACGTGATGGATGAAATCAGCAAAAGAAACCATCGACACGAATGCAGGGATTTGGGAGCATAAAGTAAAGAACCAGAGATGCTTTGGATGTGGAGAGAATGACTAGGCCGCCACCTTACCATTAACGACAAACATTATGATGATCGATCAAATTTAAAATCAAGTGGATCATTTTATAATCAAAAGAAACAGCGGTACTGGTGGGCAGAGTGAGCGTGAGGTTCCATGTGGCACGCTCCTTCTAGCTGGCAACATGACCGTGCTCCATCAGATGTTGGATTGGACGGTGCACGTAACTTAGAATTGAGCCTAGACCGCGAAAAGATGGAACGCACTTATATATAAGAAGGGTTGTGCTCTTCGAATGAATACACAATATTGGACATTGTCCACATTTCACATTTTCATGGTTTTCAAGCGACCTGCAAGTTGATGTCAACTACTTTCGTTCAGTTTCACTTTATTGATTGATGTCAATGTTTTCACAAAGATTTCACACAATAACACAAATACTAATTGCGACTTTTTATTAATTTTTAATCTCTTTCAATCACAATAATTTACTAAATATAATGAGTGAAGGATACTTATCCTATCTTGACATGCACACACTCACATAACTCAACTTGACCATCACTCACTTAATTCAACTAACTCAACGCTTACTTAACTGATTGTCTAACTCTGCATGTGGGAGGTAATTACATATTTTAACACTCCCCCTAAATTACGACCGCTAAACTAAAACATAACTCATGACAAATCAAACATGCATGTTGGTCTATGTCTCAGCTAGGCTTACAACACCCAAGTTTCTTTTGTGAAACTCAAACAAATCTACTGCTAATGGCTTTGTAAATATATCAGCCAATTGATCACTAGATTTACAAGGGTTCAAGTGAATTTTTCCATTGCTCACAAGTTCTCTAATAAAGTGATATTTAGTATCAATATGTTTGCTATTTTGATGAAACACACTATTATTGGATAGTGCAATCCTTGAAGTGTTGTCACAGTATATTGTTGTTGATCCTTGTCGTTTCTGCTTCAGTCCATCCAATACTCTTCTTAACCATACTGCTCGACATGTTGTTGATGTTGTTGCTACATATTCTTCTTCTGCTGATGATAGTGTCACAATGGGTTGCTTCTTAGATGCCCATGCTATCACCCCTTAACCAAGATGGAACATATAACTGGATGTGCTCTTTCGATCATCCAAACTGCGTGAAAAATCACTATCTGTGTATCCAATCAAATCTTTTTTTTGTACTTGCATAAACTATGCCATAATCTCTAGTTCCTGATATGTATCTCAGAATTCTTTTTCCAATAATCCAATGTGTGCCTTTTGGAGTCTCCATAAATCTGGAAATCAAACTCACTCCTTGCATAATATCTGGTCTTGTAGCTTTGAGATACATGAGGTTGTCAACCAATCTTTTGAATAGAGTTGGATTAACATCTGCTCCTTCATCATCCTTATTTAACTTTGTACTTGTTGCAACTGGTGTAGGTACAAGTTTGCAATTATTAATCCTGAATCTTTTCAGTAAATCTCTAGCATACTTATTTTGGCAAATAAAAATTCTTTTTTCAGATTGCTCAACTTAAATACCAAGAAAGCATTTCATGAGACCAAGATCTGTCATCTCAAACTCTTTCATCATGGCTGCTTTAAATTCATCTAACTCAAGATCACCTGTAAAAATCATGTCATCAACATATAAGAAAACAATCAAAATCTATCCATGTTCATATACCTTTGTGTATAAGGTAGGCTCAATGATGCTTTTACAAAATCCATTCTTAATCATGTAACTGTCGATTCTGCTATACCATGCTCTAGGTGCTTACTTCAGTCCATAGAATGCTTTCTTAAATCTATAAACTTTAACTTCTTTACTTTCAACTTCATATCCTGGAGGCTACTGAACATAAATTTATTCTTCTAGAATTCCATTCAATAAGGATGATTTGACATCCATCTGATATACTTCCCACGTGTTCTGAGCTGTTGTCGCTAGAACTGCTCTTATAGTATCCAATCTGGTTACCGGATAAAATGTTTCCCCAAAGTGTATTCCTGGTTTCTGCAAGAATTCTTTTGCTACAAGTCTTGCTTTAAATCTGTCAATTTCACCTTTCTCATTCACCTTTGTTTTGTACACCCACTTCACACCAATGAGGTTTTTATCCTTTGGAAAATTACCAAATCCCATGTATGATTCTTTTCAATTGAATTCATCTCTTCATCCATGGCTTGCACCCAATTTTCATCTCTGATTGCATCTTCAAAAGAAGAAGGTTGGAATGCCAATGGTGAAAAATTTAAACTAACATCAAAATCATCATAAATATATTTCAAACTTTTCATCTTTTTCTTACCATTGCTTGATTCATTACCTGATTGGCTGCTTGGAGAATTCTGGTCTGTTGATCTGCTTGAAGATTTATGTTTCTCTGAAAATCTTGGAGTCCTTGCTAGTCTGACTCTGTTTGGTGTCTGTTCTCTTGATTCTTGCTTCTCCTTTTCTGCTACATCATCCTCTTCCATCAATGATGCTTGTGCATCGGTTGGTTTGTCTACAGTCCCATTCCATGACTCTTGTTCTTTGAACATAACATCTCTGATGATTATTGTCTTCTTGGTGACATGATTATGCAATTTGTAAGCTTTTGACTGCTCACTATAACCAGTGAATATACATTTTTTACTTTGATCATCCAATTTACCTCTTATCTGCTTAGGTACATGTGCATAGGCTACACATCCAAAAACTCTGAAATGAGATACACTGCATGACATACCTGACCATGTTTCTTCTGGAACTCTGTTCATCACACTCATTGTAGGAGATATGTTTATCACATAAACAACACATGCAACTACTTCTACCCAATACTCATTAGACAAGTGTTTTTCTTTCAACATACTCCTTGTCATGTTCATGATTGTTCTGTTTTTTCTCTTTGCTACACCATTCTGTTGCGATGTGTATCTAGTTGTAAATTGTCTTCTCGTTCCATGTTGTTTGCAGTATTCATGGAATGTCTTCGAATCATATTCTCCACCACGATCTGATCTCAATAAATTTTCTCCACTAATGCTTTGAACTCTTTGAACTTTGCAAAGGTTTCAGACTTCTACTTCAAGAAGTAAACCCAAGTCTTTCTGCTATAGTCATTAATAAATGTGAGCCTGAAGTAACAAATTCCACCAATCTACAGTGTCCTCATAGGTCCACACAAGTTTGTATGCACCAACTCAAGTGGTTTCTTTGCTCTGTATGAAACTCCTTTCTGAAAACTCTCACGATGTTGTTATCCCAAGATGCAACACTCACAAGTAGTAGCAGGTTCTTTGATGGGAGGTAATCCTCAAACCATCTGTTTCTATTGCAACAATCTTAAACCAGAAAAATGCAAGTGCCTGAACCGAAAGTGCCATAACTAGTAATCATTATAACAAGAAACTGTAAAAGAACTAACCTGATCATTGTAGTTCATAATTAGAGGAAAGAGATCGTTCTTCGCCATCTTCACCTTTGCTATCAGCTGCTTACTTGGGGATTTTTCATAAATAACACACTCTTGCCCCTAAAATATAACTTTGTATACTTTCTGTGTCAATTGACCAACACTAATCAAATTATGTTTGAGACCAGGAACATAATATACCTCTGAGATTGTCTTTGGCTTCCCCTGCTTGGTCACAATGTTGACCACTCCTTTTCCATCTACATCCACAGTCTTGTCAGTCCCCAACTTTACCTCTCACTTCACAGATTGATCCAAATCTGCAACCAAATTATTGTTGCCTGTCATGTGGTTACTGAAACCATTGTCTAATAGTCACACCTTATTAGATGGTTCATGCATGTTGTTGCATGCTAGGAACATTGAGTCAGTATTCTCTGTACTGACATTAGCTCTTTGATTTCCTTGATCATGTATCTTCTACCTACAATCACGAGCATAATGACCAAATTTATTGCAATAATAACATTTCACCTTTGATTTGTGAAACCTTTTATTGTTGTGAAAGCTTATGTTGTTGTTGCTTCCACTTTGATGTTCATGTTCTTCTCGGCCATCTCTCTGACCACCATAGATTCCACCTCGTCCTCTACCTCTAGATCGACCTCTGCCTCGACCTCTTGAAATAGAAACTTGAATTTTGAAAGCGAATTCTAAACTGGAATGCTTATTTATTTCTATCCTTGCCTCATGCGTTAGAATTGATCCCATCAACTCATTAACTGTCAGTTTTTCCAAATAAAGGAATCAAACATGGTAAATAAATATCTAAGGACCTTCTCAATCACTATTCGATTTTTAATGTCTTCACCATAAATTTTTAACTGATTGACGACAAACATGCCTCTATTCATGAAGGAATCAATGTCCTCTGTCTCCTTCATCTGCAGAATTTCAAAATCTCTCATAGTATTCTGCAATTTAACAATATTGATTTTTTTCCATACCTTGATAGCTTGTCGCCATGGTTTCCCATGCCTCCTTTTCTAAAGATGTTATCATTATCTTCTAGAACACTGCTTGGTCCACTCCTTGTTAGATAAGAAGCAATGCTTATGCATTCTTCCTCTTGTCTTTCTTCCATTTTTCCCTCTCTACATTACTGAGGACTCGTTCTTTTGCATCATCTTGAAGTTATGAAAACCCAAACTTGACATGATCCCAAACATCATGTGCTTTTAGCATAGTCTCGATCTTAATGGCCCACACATCATAATCCTTCCCTCTGAAAGAAGAAAGTTGTGATTGGAAGTTGTTTGTAGCCATCTTTCTTCACACAAAAATTCACTTCTGAAACCCTAAAATTTTTGTATGCTTTTCTAAGCTCCAAAAAACTAACCTTCTAATAAAACCCTAGGTTTTATTCTATTTTTTTTTATAAAAAATTATTTTATAAAAAAAAAAAATCTTTATAAAAATCATTAAAATAATTCTTCTAAAAATTCCTTTTAAAGCCTCTTCACGTACTTTATGTAAAATATCCTCTTTTTTTAAGCTTTATGAAAAAAAGACTTTTGAAAAAAAAAAACCTTATATCCCCTTTTTAAATCATCCTTTGAAATAATCACGCGAATATTCGAATGGTCTTTAAATCTTACGAAGTTGTAAAAGCTTTGATATGGCTTTAAACGAAGATTACTCCGTTGACCTTTTTGTCGACTAACGTGTCCAAACTTCAATATCGCAATGTGCTAACGTAACTCTCGATACTATGGTCTGCGTTAGTCCTATAATGCACCAGAAAACTGAAACTCTCGCGTGCATGCAAAGTGCGATAAGTGATCACTATGTAACGCAGTGCTGTGGGAACTAACGTTATAATGCTTTGTCTATGACTAACAGCGGTGTTATAGTGGAAATAAGCGGAAAAAAATTTCCTCTTCTTACACACAGATGATTGCTAATCCATCTTTCCATGGTTTTTTTGTAACCTTGCTCTGATACCAATTTGCTAGAATGGCATAAGAGTAAAGACACAAATTAACACAAATATTTTACAAAATAACACAAACACGAGCTTCGGTTCTCTATTAATCTTTAATCTCTCTCAATCATAATAATTTGTTGAATATAATGAACATGGTGAAGGGTATTTAACCTATCTTTACATGCACACACTCACATAACTCAACTTGACCATCACTCACTTAACTGACTCTCTAACTCACTAACTCAAACTTTGTGACATCAGAGGGAAGTGATGAGGTTAGCGAGGAGGACGACATGGCATTATTTCTTCACACGTCTGGCGCCACTAGCCGTCCCAAGGGAGTCTCATTAACGTAATTAAACATGGTGGCCTCTACGAAGCTCATCGTAGACGTGTATGAGCTTTCGCCCTTCGACCTGACGATCATTGTCTTACCGCTCTTTCACGTCCATGGTCTCGTAACGTCATTGCTCTCCTCCATCGTTGTAGCTGCAACCGTCATCATTTCGTCCACCGCCGGTCGATTCTAAGCCTCAACGTTCTAGAACAATATGAAAACCTACGGTGCCACTCGGTACACAGCGGTGCCTACCATTCACCAAATTTTTCTCGAGAGGCACCACACAAAGCCCTAGAGAGAGTATCCAAAGTTACGATTCATCAGAAGCTACAGCGCTTCTATGGCTCCAGCGATACTGCAACATATGGAGCAAGCCTTTGATGCTCCTGTTCTTTAAGCTTACGCGATGACGAAGGCTTCACATTTGATGACGTCCAATCCATTGCCACATCGTGGTGTTCACAAACCGGGATCGATGGTCATACTGGTAGGGCAGGAAGTAGCCATTCTCGACCACAACGACGTTGTTCAGGAAATGGGATGTAGCGGTGAGGTTTGTATACAGGGTTTGAACATTACCCAAGGTTATCAAAACAATCCAAAAGCCAATAAAACCACCTTCAAGTTCGGGTGGTTTCACATAGGAGATATAAGTTACCTGGACAATGACGGATACCTATTTCATTAGGAGGATTAAAGAGCTCATCAATAGAGGAGGTAAACACAATTTGGTAGGAGAGTTTTGTGTTTTGATTAATTTTTGAATTAACATTTTGAAATTTTTTTTACACAGGAGAAAATATCACCGATGGAAGTAGATGTTGTGTTACTATCGCACCCTGTAGTGGTCGAGGTTGTTGCTTTTGCGGTTCCTGATGACAAATACGGAGACGAGGTGATTTTCTCGCGTTCAACAATATTTTTTTGGAGATATAGCTAATAATATTTTTTTTTAAATGACATTTAATTAATGAAATGATTCCTTTGAATCTGGTTGGGACGTGACAGATCAACGTAGCGGTGGTTCCAAAAGAGGGGGTTACTGTAACTGAAACAAAAATAAGGGATTTATGCAAGAAAATTTGGCGAGTTTCAAAATACCGAGAAAGGTATTGGTCACATAATTTATCCTGAAAACTGCAACCAGAAAATTCCAGAGGCGACTGGTTGCAGAGTATTTCATAGCAGTTGTCTCAGCTACAAAGGTCCCTAAATTTGGGGCATAACTTACTTCCTCTGGTATTTAAGTAGAACCGCTCCATCTCTTTTTACTAATGCGAAGGAAAAGAATTCTTCTACTGACACCTAGTGTTATTTATTTAATTATGATTTGCATGGATTTATTTTTTTACGATGTGCATGGTAAAATAATAGAGACGATTTACGGTTGTTATCGCATACCATCCGAGATTTGAAGTAGATGATATGGCGGATTGCAAAGTGATCCATCGATATCAAGTTCTACATTTTATTGGAAAATATTTTAGAAAGTATTTCTAACGGGTGCGTAGCAATCGCTGGAAGGTGGGATTTTGTGGCCAGAATTTTGGTGCAACGTCTCCAAAGAGAATACCAATCACTTCGTAGTTACAGACAGAAATTAAAAAGCTCCGAGTGGACAAAGAATGCCATTAGCTTTCGTGGGATTCTCTACTGACCATGTGTGGTCTTGGTAATCCCCATCTACCTGTATAGACATTAACTAATGTACCATGTGGTCAATCTAGAATATTTGTCTGATTTGGAGGGTCATACCCCCCAAATGGAATTGGGAATGCAAATCAAAGGAAGTTTCCATGTTAGCATTTAAATAATAAAAGTTAAAAGTATTGTAATGAGAATTCTGGTATTTTTCAATAAAATATTACTTTAGTATTTTTAGAATGATCTTCCAGTAGAGAATGATCTAGTATAGATTTGGAAAATTTCAAACCTTCCATTTTTCAAAAAATCCACTAGATAAAATATTTTAAAAACAGTAGAGAATGACCTAGTATAGATTTGGAAAATATCAAATCTTCCATTTTTCAAAAAATCCACGAGATAAAATATTTTAAAAACATGATAGTCATTGTATTTTTCCGTATATAACTTTTAAAAATTGCAATTAATGTTGGAATTTTACTCCCAACCACCGCCATGAATAACAGTGGCAGCAACCCACAATTCCATCAAATTTTTATTACAGAGAAGGACAAGCATAGATCCATTGATCCTGCGGTGTTTCACAAAAAATATCAGAATATAGTACCCATGGCCATCCTCTGCGTTTAATTCTCAACCACCACATTACTTACCGTTTTCCCGCACTTCGCCACCTGCAATTTTTATGTTTTAATCTTTAGCCCTTCGCCATTTAACTTATTTCACCGTTGATGTGATATCTGGTGGGACCCACCGTAAACCCAAACCGCATTGCAAAACCATGAAATCCTTTGTATTTTCGCAAAACCTTTGTTTCATGCATTTCACACTTACCACAACTTACCGCATCGCCACCCGCACTTCGAAAGATTTAAGTCTTGACCTTAAGCCTCACCGCATGTTATGTTAAGTTTTCGCCAATGCGATATGGCGGGACCCACAACCTCATCTCACTTCACAAGATTTCCCAATTACCTTTTTTAAAGCCGCCTGCAGTGCAAACTTCCCAAGTTTTACCTTTTACCCTTCCGCAACTTTGTAAGTTATGTTATTTGTTTTGCGATGCGATATCACTATCGCATATCGTAATCCCAATCTTTTAAGTTTTCCACCGAACCGCTCGCAACATATGTTATTTGATATGCGAAGCGATATGTGCCACGTCACTATCGCACATCACAGCCCACAAAATTTAATGGATAGCACCAATGTTAAAGTTTAATGTCGCCGAAATGCGATATGGCACCGGATGCAATGAGGACTCAGAGCTTAAATACATAATGTTTGAAGTCCTCCCTTTTATGTTTTGAACGTGTTTTAACGTGTTTTTCCTGTGTAATTCAGGAATAAGACCTTTGCGCTGATTTAATGAAGAAATGGGTTTTTTGACAACCCAAGGACAAGAAGTTGTTGAACGTTCATTCAACAATGAATCACATTGATTAGAATTAAGTTTTCAGGTTTTGACCATTTGTATAAGAAATGTAATTTCAATTGTTTTCAGTGAGTTGAATAGAAAAATGAATTTCATTCCTCTCCTATGTTGGATACTGCCTGTGTGTATTTGTTTAATTCCACATTTGGTTATATTCTCTGTGTTGGGGAAAATGCATTTCCTCTATCTCTTGTATTCAGAAATTTCAACATGATATCAGAGTAGGTCGAGGCTTTCAGTAAAATAACAAGCTCTCTTTACTGAAGAAGTTGTAAGATTTATTTGAGAAGCAGATTTCTCCAGCAGTGAGAAAGCTTCTATTTTACACAGTCAAGTTGATTGTTTGTTTACACAGTCAGAATGGCAGCAGCAGGTGCAAGTTTGACAAATTCAAAATCACCATATTTTAATGGTAAAAATTATGATTATTAGGCCATTACATTGAGGACTCTGCTTGCTTCAGACGATATATGGGAGTTGGTGGAACAAGGTTTCCAAGAACCAGCAGAGGCAGCAACGCTGGCTACTTTGACAGCACCAGAATGAGACTTGTTGAGAGATAATAGGAAGAAGGACTCCAAATCCCTATTTTATCTCTATCAGGCAATACACGAGAGTATATTCCCAATAATTTCAGCAACAACAAAGTCCAAGGAGGCGTGGGATATTCTCAAGACAACCTATCAAGGCATGGAGAAGGTGAAGACAACAAAGCTACAAATGCTGAGGAGAGATTTTGAAACTCTTTGTATGAAAGAGTCAAATAACACAGACTCATTCTTCACACATGTGATTGGGTTGGTTACCCAGATAAGGTCCCATGGAGAGACACTTGAGGAAAGAATAATAGTAGAGAAAATCTTGATAATTATACCTTCAAGATTTGATGCCATAGTGGTGGAAATAGAAGAGACAAAGGATCTCTTAATATTTTTAGTGGATGGACTCCATGCATCCCTGATGTCTCATGAACATAGACTGAATAGAACAACGAACTCCTCATTGGAGCATGCTTTCATGACATAGGTATCTTTGGGAGGAGGTAGAGTTCAAGGAAGATCGAACTACCGAGGAAGAGGAAGAAGCCCATAGTGAGGTGGAAGAAACAACCCTTCAAGCACAAGTGGAAGGGGAAGCAACTTGAATCAAAGTGAAGGCTCAAGCCAACAGCAAACACAAGGAAAAAGGTATGAAAAATCCCAAGTCCAATGTCATTATTGTACAAAGTATGAGCATTATTCCAATGAATGTAGAAAGAAACAAAATGACATGAATAATAGGAAAAATGTTAATTTTGCAAAAGAAAGTTAGAACCAGAGTAATGTGCTTCTAACCTGTAATGTATCACAAGAAAAATAAGAAAATCTATGGTTCTTAGACTCAGGTTGTAGTAAGCACATGACTGGAAACATAGCAATGTTTGCCAATCTTGATGAAGATGTGAAATCTGAAGTGACAACAAGAACTGATAGTAATGTCTCTGTCATGGGAAAATGAAGAGTATCAATACTCACAAGGAAGGGACAAAAGAAGTTTGCGCTAGATGTTTATTATGTACCTGGCCTGAAATGTAACCTTCTGAGCATTGGACAGCTCGTGAACAAGGGCTACAATGTTTTTTTTAATAATAATGTGTATACTATCATTGACATACCTCCAAGTAAAAGGGTCATTGCAGAAGTGCACATGGAAAAGAATAATATGTTTCCTCTCAGGCTCAAAACATACTTGAAGGAAGGAAGTGTGGTAGCAGTAGTCACACAACATGTCCTTCAAGAAGAAGTGAAAGACGAAAACTGGTTATGGAATTTGAAATTTGGACATCTCAATTTTGGAGGTTTGAACCTCTTGCATAGAAAATGAATGGTAAAGGGATTACCCCTATTTGCGAAACCAAACAACCTATGTGAAGGCTGAATCTTGGGCAAACAACACAGAGAATCCTTTCTAGCAGTAAAGAGCATAAGGGAAAAAGCATCCTTAGAGATTGTCCACTCAGATTTGTGTGGACCAATGCAAACACCATCTTTGGCTGGCAGTGTTTATGTATTGACATTTATAGATGATTACACGAGAAATAAATGGGTTTATTTCTTGAAACAGAAGAGTGAAGTATTTGAACAGTTTGACAACTTCAAAGCTCTTGTTAAGAAGAAAATTCGGCACTACATAAAGGTGCTAAGAACTGACAGAGGCAAAGAATATATATCCAAATATTTCCTACGTTTCTGTAGGGAGAATTGCATACACAAGAAGTTTACCACAATATATACACCACAACAAAATGGTGTTGTAGAAAGGAATAACATGACCATCATGGACATGGTCATAAGTATGTTGAAGGCAAAACACTTGCCAAATGAGTATTGGGCTGAAGCTGTCAATTATGAAGCATATATTTTTAATAGATACCCAACCAAAGCTATTATGAACAGAGTTCCAGAAGAAGCATGGAGTGGAACAAAGCATTTTTACACTCACATGAATGTATTTGTATGTGTGGCATATGCACAAATCCTGGATTAATTAAGGAAAAAGTTAGACAGAAAGGGGGATAAGTGTATCTTTGTTGGATACAGTGATGAATCTAAGGCCTACAAACTCTATAATCCATCCACCAATAAAATTATAATCAGCATAGATGTGCATTTCATTAAAGAAGAAGCTTGGAATGGAAGCTTAGAGAAGACAGTGAATGTGAAGACTTATGTGTCTCACGAAGAACAAGAGGAATGCACAGCAACAAATAATTCCTCCATGATGTCTCCTCCTCCACCTACATAAGCACAACAGAGAAAACCAAAAGCAAGAAACATAACAGCCTTGAGAAATCAAGGAAGTGCTTATCCAAGCACACCACAGAGATTAGAAAGTCCCTCGAGTTCAAGTAGAACTCCAAGCACACCAAAAAGACTAAGATTCAGAAATTTGTGTGAAATTTATGAGCAAGAAGTTGATAATAATAATGGTCTGAATTCTTTATTTTCTTTGTTTTGTCATGTTTATGACCCAATTCATTTTTAAGAAGCACTAAAGGAAGAAAAATGGATTGAAGCAATGAATGAGGAGATTGGTGCAATAGAAAAGAATGATACATGGGAGTTAGTGGACCTCCCGAAAGGTAAAGAAGTCATTGGAGTAAAATAGGTCTATAAGACCAAAATTAATTATGAAGGAAAAATAGAAAGACACGAGGCAAGACTTGTTGTGAAAGGCTACGAGCAGCAGCAAGGAAGATACTATGAAGAAACCTTTGCACTAGTTGCAAGATGGAGACAGTGCAGACAGTGTTTTCCATAGTAGCACAACAAAAGTGGAAAGTATACCAAATGGATGTGAAATCAACATTTCTTAATGGAGTGTTGAAAGAGGAGGTATATGTTGAAAAACCTCCAACTATGAGATTGAAGGGCAAGAGCACAAAGTGTGCAAGTTGAAGAAAGCTCTTTATGGACTAAAGCAAGCACCAGGAGCATGGTACAACAAAATTGATGCTTAACTGACAGAAAATGTGTTTGAAAAATGTGATGGTGAACCCACACTCTACATTAAAGAAAATGATGGTAATATCCTTATTATTGTTTTATATGTAGATAATTTAATTTTCACAGGCAATGAAGTTTCTCTCATTGTTGATTTTAAAGCTGTCATGAAGAATGAATTTGAAATGACTGACTTAGGTTTATTGAGATATTTTTTTGGCATAGAAGTAAAGAAAAATGAAAATGAAATTTTTATTTCCAAAGAAAAATATGTTTCAGAAGTTTTAAAGAGATTTAACATAGGGCACAACAAAGCAAGTAACTCCAACTATCATGGGGTTAAAATTAAGCAAAGAAGATTGTAGCAAGAATGTCCATACGACATTGTATAAGAGCATAGTTCACAGTCTAATGTTTCTTACTGCAATTAGGCCTGATATTATGTATGTTCTAAGTTTAATTTCCAAATTCATGGAAACACCAAAGGAGACTCATTGGCAAGCAACCAAGAGAATATTGAGGTATGTAAATGGAACAAAGGAGTATGGTGTCCTATACTCCTCAACTGATAATTATAAATTGATTGGTTATAGTGAAAGTGATTGGGATGGAAGTGTAGATGATAGAAAGAGCACGTCTGGGTATGTGTTTCATTTGGGATCAGAAGCCATTTCATGGGCTTCCAAGAAGCAACCAATAGTTGCTTTATCAACAACACAAGTATAGTATGTGGTAGCAACAGTAGCAGCATGCCATGCAATATGGATGAGAAGGATGCTGAGAGATTTGTGTCATGAGCAAGACAAAGGAACTACAATCTATTATGATAATAGCTCAGAAATTGGATTGTAAAAGAGTTATGTTTTCCACAAGAGAACAAAGCACATAGATGAAAAATATCATTGTATAAGAGAATTGGTTAACAATGGTGAGATTTTTTTGCAACATTGCAAGATAGGGGAACAATTTGTTGATATCCTCACAAATCCATTAGCACAGAAGATTTTTTATTATCTCAGAAAATGTCTGGGAATGACCGATGGCGACAATTGTGATTAAGGGAGAGCATTGGAATTTTACTCCCAACCACCTCCATGAATAATAGTGGCATCAGCCCACAATTCCATCATTTTTTTATCGTAGAGAAGGACAAGCACAGATCCATAGAGCTAGAGGTGTTTCACGCAAAATATCAGAACAAAGTACCCATGACCATCCTCTGTGTTTAATTCTCAACCACCGCATTACTTACCGTTTTCCCGCACTTCGCTGCCTGCATGTTTTATGTTTTAACCTTAAGCCCTTCGTCATATAACTTATTTCCCCACCGATGCGATATCTGGCGGGACCCACCGTACACTCCAACCGCATTGCAAAACCGTGAAATCCTTTGTATTTCTGCAAAACCTTTGTTTCGTGCATTTTGCACTTACCACAACTTACCACGTCGCCGCCCGCACTTCACAAGATTTAAGTCTCAACCTTAAGCCTCACTGCATGTTATGTTAAGTTTTCGTCGATGCAATATCGGCAAGACACACAACCTCATCGTACTTCGCAAGATTTCCCACTTACCTTTTTTAAAGCTGTCCACAGTGTGCACTTCACAAGTTTTACCTTTTACCCTTCTGCCACTTCGCAAGTTATGTTATTTGTTTTGCGATGCGATATTGCTGTTGCATATCATAATCTCAATATTTTAAGTTTTCTGCCAAACTGCCCACAACATATGTTATTTGATATGCGATGCGATATGTGCCATGTCACTATCGCACATCGCAGCCCGCAAAATTTAATGGATAACGCCAATGTTAAAGTTTAATATCACCGAAATGTGATATGGCACCAAATGTGATGAGGACTCAGAGATGAAATACATAAAGTTTGAAGTCTTCCCTTTTAAGTTTTGAACGCATTTTTATGTGTTTTTCCAGTGTAATTTAGGAATACGTCCTATGCACCAATTTAATGAAGAAATTGGTCTTTTGATAACCCAAAGACAAGAAGTTGTTGAATGTTCGTTCAGCAATTAATCACATTGATTAGAATTAGGTTTTTAGGCTTCGACCATTTGTATAAGAAATGTAATTTCAATTGTTTTTTAGTGAGTTTAATAGAAAAAGAAATTTCATTCCTCTCCTTTGTTGTATATTTCCTGTGTGTATTTTCTTAATTCCGCATTTTTTTGTATTCTATGTGTTGGGGAAAATGCATTTCCTCTGTCTCTTGTATTCAGAAATTTCAACATGGTATCAGAGCTGGTCCAGGCTCTCAGTAAAAGAACAAGATCTCTTTACTCAAGGCGTTGTAAGATTGATTTGAGAAGCAGACTTCTCCAACAATGAGAAAGCTTCTGTTTTACATAGTCAAGTTGATTTTTTTTACATAGTCAAAATGACAGCATCAGGCACAAGTTTGAAAAATCCATAATTACCATAGTTTAATGGTAAAATTTATGATTATTGGGCCATTATAATGAGGTTCCTATTTGATTCACAAGATATATGGGAGTTGACAGAATAAGGTTTCCAAGAAACAGCAGACGTAGCAGCACTGGCTGCTTTGACAGCAGCAGAAAGAGACCTATTGAGAGATCATAGGAAGAATTAATCGAAAGCCCTCTTCTATCTCTATCAAGCAGTACATGAGAGTGTATTCCCAAGAATTGCAGTGGCAACAAAGTCCAAGGAGGCATGGGATATTCTCAATACAACCTATCAAGGCATGGAGAAGGTGAAGACAACAAAGCTACAAATGCTGAGGAGAGATTTTGAAACTCTCGGTATGAAAGATTTTGATAACATAGACTCATTATTTAAACATGTGACTGGGTTGGTTATCCAGATAAGTTCTCATGGAGAGACATTTTAGGAAATAAGAATAGTGGAGAAAATCTTGAGAAGTCTACCTTCAATATTTTATGCCATAGTGGTGGAAATACAAGAGACAACGAAACTCTCAATATTTAAGTGGATGAACTTCAGGCATCCTTGATGTCTCATGAACATAGACTAAACAAAACAAGGAACAACTAAGTGGAGCATGCTTTCATGACACAGGTGTCTTTTGGCCGAGGTAGAGGACAAGGAAGATCGATCTATCGAGGAAGAGGAAGAAGCCCACAACGAGGTAGAAGAAACAACCTTGCAAGCACAAATGGAAGGGGAAGAAAGCAGAATCAAAGTGAAGGCTCAAGCCAACACCAAGCATAAGGACAAATGTATGAAAATTCCCGAGTCCAATGTCATTACGATAAGAAGTATGGGCATTATGCTAGTGAATGTAGAAAGACACAAAATGTCATGAATAATAGGCAAAATGTTAATTTTGCAAAATAAAGTCAGAGCCAGAGTAATGTGCTTTTAACATATAATGTAGCACAAGAAAAACAAGAAGATGTATGGTTCTTAGACTCTGGTTGTAGTAACCACATGACTGGAAACATAGCAATGTTTGCCAATCTTGATGAAGATGTGAAATCTGAAGTGAGAACAGGGACTGATAGTAAAGTCTCTGTCATGGGAAAGGGAAGAATATCAATACTCACAAGGAAGGGAGAAAAGAAGTTTGTGCCAGATGTCTATTATGTACCTAGCCTAAAATGTAACCTTCTAAGAATTAGATAGCTCGTGAACAAGGGCTACAATGTGTTTTCTACGAATAATGTGTGTACTATCATGGACATACCTCCAAGTAAAAGGGTCATTGTAGAAGTGCATATGACAAAGAATAGGATGCTTCCTCTCAAGCTCAAAACATACTTGAAGGAAGGAGATGTGGTAGCAGCAGTCACACAAGAGATCTTTCAAGAAGAAGTGAAAGGTGAAAACTGGTTATGGCATTTGAGATTTGGACATCTCAATTTTGGAGGTTTGAATCTCTTGCATAGAAAAGGAATGGTAAAGGGATTACCACTCATTGTGAAACCAAACAGCCTATGTGAAGGCTGCATCTTGGGAAAACAACACAGAGAATCCTTTCCAGCAGGAAAGAGCATAAGGGCAAAGGCACCCTTAGAGATTGTCCACTCAGATTTGTGTGGACCAATGCAAATGCCATCTTTAGAGCGCAGTCTTTATGCATTGAAATTTATAGATGATTATACAAGAAATACATGGGTTTATTTCTTGAAACAGAAGAGTGAAGTATTTGAGAAGAAAAGTGGGCACTACATAAAAGTGCTAAGAACTGACAAAGGCGGAGAATATATCTCCAAATATTTCCTACGTTTCTATAGGGATAATGGCATACAGAAGCAGTTTACCACAAGATATACACCACAGCAAAACGATGTTGCAGAAAGGAAGAACAGGGCCATCATGGACATGGTCAGAAGTAAAACACTTGCCAAATGAGTATTGGGCTGAAGCTGTCAATTGTGCAGCGTATATTTTGAATAGATGCCCAACCAAAGCTATTATGAACAAAGTTTTGGAAGAAGATTGGAATGCTAAAAAGCAGTTTTTCACTCACATGAAAGTATTTGGATGTGTCGCATATGCACATGTCCTGGATCAGTTAAGGAAAAAGTTGGACAAGGGGGAGAAGTGTATCTTTGTTGGATACAGTGATGAGTCTAAGGCCTACAAACTCTATAATCCATCCACTAAGAAAGTTATAATCAATAGAGATGTGCATTTCATTTAAGAATAAGCTTGAGATGGAAGCTTAGAGAAGCCAATGAATTTGAAGACATGTGTGTCTCATGAAGAACAACAGGAATGCACTGCAGAAAATAATTCATCTGTGGTGGCTCCTCCTCCACCTACATAAGCATAGCAGAGCACACCACAAGCAAGCAACAGATTGGCCTTGAGAAATCAAGGAATTGCTTCTCCAAGCACACCACAGGGATTATAAACTTCCTGGAGTTCAAGTGGAACTCCAAGCACACCAAGAAGACCAAGATTCCAAATTTTGAGTGAAATTTATGAGCAAGAAGCTGATAATAATAATGGTTTAAACTCTTTATTTGCTTTGTTTTGTCATCTTGATGACCCAATTCATTTTGAATAATTAGTCAAGCAAGAAAAATGGATTAAAGAAATGAATGAAGAGATTGGTGCAATAGAAAAGAATGATACATGGGAGTTAATGGACCTCCCACAAGGTAAATAAGTCACTGGAGTAAAATGGGTCTATAAGACCAAAAGTAACATTGAAGGAAAAATAGAAAGACTCAAGGCAATAATTGTTGTGAAAGGCTACAAGCAGCAGCAAGGAAGAGACTATGAAGAAACCTTTGCACCAGTTGCAAGGATGGAGACAGTGCAGACAATGTTGTCCATAACAACACGACAAAAGTGGAAAGTCTACCAAATGGATGTGAAATCAACATTTCTAAATGTAGTGTTGAAAGAGGAGGTATATGTTGAACAACCTCCAGGTTATGAGATTAAAGGGCAAGCGCACAAAGTGTGCAAGTTGAATAAATCTCTTTATGGGCTGAAGCAAGCACCAAGAGCATGGTACAACAGAATTGATGCTTACCTGACAGAAAATGGGTTTGAAAAATGTGATGATGAACCCACACTCTACATTAAAGAAATTGATGGTAAGATCCTTATTTTTGTTTTATATGTAGATGATTTAATTTTCACAAGCAATGAAGTTTCTCCCATTGTTGATTTTAAAGTAGCCATGAAGAATGAATTTGAAATGACTGACTTAGGTTTATTGAGATATATTTTGGGCATAGAAATAAAGAAAAATGAAAAGGGAATTTTTATTTCCCAAGAAAAATATGTTGTAGAAATTTTAAAGAGATTTAACATGCAGCACAACAAAGAAACAATAACTCCTACTGTCATGGGGTTAAAATTAAGCAAAGAAGATTGCAGCAAGAATGTCAATCTGACATTGTATAAGAGCATAGTTGGAAGTCTAATGTATTTGACTGCAACTAGGCATGATATTATGTATTTTGTAAGTTTAATTCTAGATTCATGGAAACACCAAAGGAGACTCATTGGCAAGAAGCCAAGAGAATATTGAGGTATGTAAATGGAACAAAGGAGTATGGTGTCCTATACTCCTCAACTGATAATTCTAAATTGATTGGTTACACTCACAGTGATTGGGCTGGAAGTGTTGATGATAAAAAGAGCAAATCTGGGTATGTGTTTCATTAGGGATCGATAGCCATTTCATGGGCTTCCAAGAAGTAACCAATAGTTGCTTTATCAACAATAGAAGCAGAGTATGTGGTAACAACAACAACAACATGGAAAGAAGTATGGATGAGAAGGATGTTGAGAGATTTTTGTCATGAGCGAAACAAAGGAACCACAATCTATTGTGGTAATAGCTCAACAATTGCATTGTCAAAGAATTATGTTTTCCACAAGAGAACAAAGCACATAGATGCAAAATATCATTTTATAAGAGAATTGGTTAACAATGGTGAGATTGTTTTGCAGCATTGCAGGACAAAGGAACAATTTGTTGATATTCTCACAAATCCATTAGCATAGAAGAGTTTTGAGTATCTCAGAAAATGTCTGGGAATGACCGATGGCGGTAGTTGTGATTAAGGGGGAGTGTTGGAATTTTACTCCCAACCACCGCCATGAATAACAGTGGCAACAACCCACAATTCCATCAAATTTTTATTGCAGAGAAGGACGAGCACAGATCTATAGAGCCAGAGGCGTTTCACACAAAATATCAGAACAGAGTACCCACGGCCATCCTCTGCATTTAATTCTCAACCACTACATTACTTACCATTTTCCTGCACTTCATCGTCCGCAACTTTTATGTTTTAACCTTAAGCCCTTCGACATATAACTTATTCCCCCCCCCTAATGCGATACCTGACGAGACCTGCTGTACACCTCAACCGCATTGCAAAATCGTGAAATCCTTTGTATTTCTACAAAACCTTTGTTTCATGCATTTCACACTTACCACAACTTATCGCGTCACCACTCGCATTTTGCAAGATTTAAATCTTAACCTTAAGCCTCACCGCATGTTATGTTAAGTTTCTGCCGATGGATATCGGTGGGACCCACAACCTCATCGCACTTCACAAGATTTCCCACTTACCTCTTTTAAAGCCACCCACAGTGCACACTTTTGCAAGTTTTACCTACCCTTCCGCCACTTCACAATTTATGTTAATTGTTTTGCAATGCGATATCGTTGTCACATATCTTAATCGCAATGTTTTAAGTTTTCCATCGAACCGCCTGCAACATATGTTATTTGATATGCGATGCGATATGTACCACATCACTATCGCACATCGCAACCCGCAACATTTAATGGATAGCGCCAATGTTAAAGTTTAATATCGTCGAAATGTGATATGGCGTCGGATGCGATGAGGACTCGAGGCTTAAATACATAAAGTTTGAAGTGCGCCCTTTTATGTTTTGAACGTGTTTTTCCTATGTAATTCAGGAATATGGCCTGTGCGTCGATTTAATGAAGAAATGGGTCTTTTGACAGCCCAAGGACAAGAATTTGTTGAACGTTTGTTCAACAATGAATCGCATTGATTAGGATTAGGTTTTCACGCTTCGGCCATTTGTATAAGAAATGTAATTTCAGTTGTTTTCAGTGATTTGAATAGAAAAACGAATTTCATTCCTCTCCTGTGTTGTATACTGCCTGTGTGTATTTGTTTAATTCCACATTTTTTTGTATTCTCTGTGTTGAGGGAAACACATTTTCTCTGTCTCTTCAGAAATTTCAACAATTAACATGCCTATATAAAAACAATGTACACATATTTTAGTAGCTATATAATTGTTATTAAATAATGAAGTAAGTATCTAATTGTGATATGTAATGAAGTAGCTATATAATCATTATTAAATAATGAAGTAAGTATCTAATTGTGATATTGACACATATTTTATTTAAATAATTTTATATTTTATCTAATAATTTTATATTGTATATTATTTACATAATATACAATATAATGTGTTTTAAGCCCATTAGCCAGGGTTGGTTGGTAATAGAGTGCATTGTGAAGGCAAACATTTGTAAAGATGAGTGACTCAAAAAACTTTTGGTGAGGTAATTTTGGCTTCCTGTGTTGGTAGGGGTCAATAACAACTTTTGGTGAGGTAATTTTGGCTTACTGTGTTGGTTTTCAAGGGGTCAATAAAGCAATGTGATTATGGGTGCCATTCAAGGGGTCAATAAAGCAATGTGATTATGGGTGCCATTCAAGGGGTCAATAACCACTTTTAGTGAGGTAATTTTGGCTTGCTTTGTTGGTTTTCAAGAAGAAAATAAAATACTTTGATTATGGGTGAAAATTGTGATTATAATGTATTTTGAAATTGATTGTAAATAAATATTATTTTTTATCATTTAAATAAAATTAGAAAACAAAAGTTTAAATTAAAAACAAATTTAATATTAAATAAAAACACTAAAATTTTATAAAATTGGATAAATCCTAAACTCTTTATAAAATATATATTCAAGTATTATATAAAAAAAATTTAAGTTAAAAACAATTTTAATATTAAATAAAATCACTAAAATTGTATAAAATATAATTATCCTAAACTCTTTATAAAATATATAATCAAGTATTATATTTCATTTATATGGTATATTATTGATTTTCAAAATAATTAATATTTAAAAAGTTGTGAAATGTTATAATGAAAATCTTGATTAAAACTTGGTTTAATTCCAAACACTTGAATCAAGTTACAACTTAATTTCTTATAAAAAGTTTTATTGTACGTTAATTATAAATCCATTAATGCTATATATATATATATATATATTTATATCTGAACTGATACATAAATGCCATAACATAAGTAATAATTATTTGTATATGAAATATTAATAGATTCAATGAGTATCATATATTGGGTTTGTTTATAATTCGTTTTTAGTAATGAATATTATACAAAATGAAAAAAATAGTTTTATTATATTTAATAACAAATCATTATATAATTATAATTACATTTTTACTTAGTTACGATAATTAAGTTCATAATTACATTTTTGCTTAGTTTTGCGACTAATTAATGATTTTAATGTTATTCACAATATTTGTTTGGTTGAGTTGATATTGAATCAAAACTTACATTCTTAAATGATTTTAAGATACAAAAAGTTGATTTATTTTGATGATAGCAGGACCCATTCTATATGCATCTTGGAAGAAATATCACAAACCTAAATTATTACATCAGGTTACAAGGCATTGGATTTCTCACTATCACCATTCACATGTACCATTGATTCATTGGGTATTGGTTTAACAACGTGCCCAAGTACAAAGAGCTCGGCTGGACATATGCAAAGGTTTCGCCCTAGTGCCAAAGTCCAACGAAAGCATAATTGTGAATTCCTTTTTAGAAATAATGTAATTCCACATTGCCCAAATCAATGGTCATTTATACATGCAAAAAAATAATGTATCTCAGCCATTGAACTATTATCCAATAGTCAATATATGAAAGGAGTGGAATAGTCAAGATATGAAAGGAGGGGGATAACGGATGAAAACTGTATGGAGTTGTCTTTAGTGCGATTTTTTGAAGTTTCAGGTGTCGGAATTTGGTGAAAATTTTTGAGGTAAAATTTTGGTTTTTGTTATTCAAACTGGTTTTTGACTCTATATATAGAATCAGCACCCTCAAAAACCTCTAGGACACTTCGATTGTGCAAAGTTAGCAATCAAACTTCTCTTTTCAATAAATTCCTGCCGAAATTTAAAAAAATTACACCGTAAAGTCACCGTAAAACCTTCAAAAAATCGCACTAAAGACTACTCGAAACCGTATTTCCTTTTATCTTAGATTTTTCATCCTTGGAAGAGGTGTCGTATTTATATTCCCATAACTTCGTTTGCTTTTAATTGGTTTCTCTAATACTTTTTATAAGGGGATTTTCGTGGCAAAGATACATTACAATTAATATCAAAGAAAACATATGTGGTATTGTTCTTGAGTTACGGCGTTGGGTACACTATACATATGATTACAAACGGAAAGGTAACCACTCTTATTACTACTAGTCAATATTTAATTTATAAAACCAAATACTTGTAATAAATGGTATGGTGAAGAAATTTATCACTTATTTTGAATTTGTTTTCAAGTTGTAAAGAGGTATGGAAATAAAATTCCAGGAAGATTTTGAGTAGGAATTTGAATTTATGTGTATTATTGTAGTTTAATTTTTTGGGATTTTATTTGGGAGCAATATTTTATCAAGTGTGTTTATATTTTATTAAGTGTGTTTATATTGAGAGATATATATTGAAGAAAAAATGACATAATGTATTGAACATATAATAGGGAGTAAAGAGTTTTTATATTGGTAGGTATACAAATGGAGTTAGAAAAAATATAAAGCTCTATAAAAAATGTTGATGAAAAAATGGAAACTTGTAATATCTAGTGAAAGTAGGTGTTTTTAAAAATAGAAAGTATATTGGATTTGTATTTGTAGAGGATTAAATAATGTGATTTTTATACGTATTTTCCACTATGTAGTCATATTATGGGTATTATTTAGTTTTCCATGAATACAGGTATGTCAAGGGTTCACTCAGTGAAACCCCCATAATTTTTTATGAAAATTCTCAATCTACTTTATATTTTAGTATTTGAAACATATTTACAAGATAAAAGTCACACTTTATATAAACATTGTTTCATATTTTTAAGCAATCTTAACTTTTAATTGAAATATAATTAATATAAAAATTGGATAAAAAAATCTCCTTATTTTTCCTTTAACCATTAGTTTCACTGAAAACTTTTCTAATTTCAAAATTAGATATCAATAAATTGTTAATCTTTCCATTAACCACCCCTCAAATTGAATACCAAAACCTCATTAATGTTACATGTAACCATTATAATGAGCGTTACCATGCTTGAAGTTCAAAAGACTCAATCATCTTATGTGTTACCCTGCTTGAAGTTCAAAAGACTCAATCATCTTATGTGTTACCCTGCTTGAGGTTCAAAAGACTCAATCATCTTATTTTTCTTCAATAGAATCAAGTAAAGGTTATTTTATTTAAAGTATAAAATGTAACTCTCAAGCATTAGGTATTTTTTTTGTTTTAAATAATTAAAAAGCTAATGCCCGAAAATAGATAAGGATTATCATTTATTTTTATTGATATATATTACATACAAAGGTTTGTTTTTTCTCCACACCACAAAATACTTTTCAAACTTATATATATGTTTTAATCTTTGATGATTTTTTATTATTATAAAAAATCAAAATTTTAATATATATATATATATATATATATATATATATATATATATATATATATATATATATAATTTTTAAAAAGATAATATAGTTTAATATTTTTTGTTTGCTAAGTTGTGTGAGCTTTAAGGTGATTGCATGCGTAATTTTTGGCTTGAGAAGTTGTGGCTTAGGAACATTTAAACCACCAAAATTATGTGGATATCCAACATAGCATGGGCCACACAAACCCTTAACATGGTTTGATTTTTACCCACTAAGTTTTGAGTTGGTGACTTTCACATCACGAAGTTCCTTAACCATACACTCTATCATTGTCTATTCTATGCCCCATGGAAATATTATAATTTAATATTATTTTCAATTTTATTAATTTTTAGAGTTGAAAAAGGTTTAATTTTATTCATAACGAATGCAACCATATAAATTATATTGTTGGTAAATGTGTTGATAGAAATCAATTTATATGAAGCATCAAAATACTTACTACATGATATATCTAACGTTACTATAAAAATAAATCCCTAAGTAAATTATAACGTTATTTTAATTATCATTATTATTATTAAGCCACAAAAATAATTAATATATAACTTAAGGATATGGACATTAGAAAAAACATGGAACAAGATTTTTATATATAGAGTTTTACCTCTCCTTTACCATGAATATTATTAATTTGTAAATAAGCATTGTTACAATACAATGGGTAAATAGGATGCTTTATCAGTACCACATGCCCAAAAATCCATAGTTCACTTAATATGATACTTGTTCATATGCCATTTTTTATTAATAAATTTAATTAAAATGACATAACTAATTTGAAAATAAATCTCAGCTTTTGATTTATTTATATTACTATGAATATTTTAGAATTCTCTATGAAAATTGAATCTCTACCATCTACCTAATAACAATTGATAATTAAATTAAAAGTATGAAATCACTATTCCAAAATAAATGTGATTATATATGTAAGTGAATATAGGTAATTTTAATTTTTAATGATCATTTACATTATAAAAAAGATAAGAATACTCATTATTATATAATACAATATTGTATATTTTAATTTATTAATATAAAAGAGTTCAACAAATAGCAATAATAATCTAAATTTTAAAACTATAAAGTGAGACTAAATTAATGTCTGAAATTTTATTTGTAATTTTAAAATTTTAAAATTAAATTAATTTTATTTATAAGATGAAAGATAAAAAACCATATCAGCACAATTATTTGAATGCTAAAATTTATAAAAATAAAATAAAATGTATAGATATATACTTGTTATGGTGTTGGATCCTACCAAGATGTAAGGGTGTCTCTTCCCAATTAGCCTTGAAACCATTTGGTATAGGAGTCTTTCCACAAATAAGGCACGATTGCCATTTTTCTTAGAGATTTTCCTTGGCTACAATGGTCAGCACAAGAGAGTAATGTACATGTTCTTTTGAATGAACAAGTGAGTATGCCTTGTGGAATGTTCAGTTGTAGAATGTATCAAGTTTTTTTCACTACAGGGGAAATAAAAGTGAGCATCTAAGAGAAGAGTAATAGTACTAACAACATTTATGGAATATACATGGAAGTGCGTTGGCTCAATGAGCTCTAAGTATTAAGCAAAAGTTCCAAGGTACAAAGAGAGAATCAGATAGATGCACATGAATAAACCGTTTCTCATTGATCAAACTGTTTGTGAAACCAGTACATTATATAGGCACACAGAGACAACCTCTACGACAATCTAGATTCAAATAATTTGTATCACCAACTCACAACAAAAACTATGAAGACAAAACTCAGTGATAGATGGACTCAAACACTAACTACGAGAACATAACTCATCAAATCTATCTAGACTAATCATTTCGAGATTATTCCAACATCCCCTCTTAATGGAGAAATGGATTTTCAGCAATGCCTAGCTCTTGTCTACATATTTCAAATTTCATCTTTCCAAGGGACTTGGTAAACATGCCAGTTACATTCTCACTTATATCACAATAGACTAAATGAATATCATTTGATTGTATCTTTTCCATTAAAAAAATGATGCTGGACTTCAATGTTCTTTGTTATGACATGCTAGACTGGATTATTTTCTAGCTCAATGGAATTGTGGTTGTTACATTTTATTCTTGTTGGTCCTCTTTGTTTCTCTCCAACATCTTCATCAATCCTCCTTAACCAAATTGCTTCACAAGTTGAATTGGTCAAGGGTTTGTATTGAACTTCTGTGGATGACAAAGAAATAGTTGGGTGTTTCCTGTTGATCCGTGATATGATCCCTGATCCAAAATTGAATTCATATACAAAGGTTAATCTCTTGTCATTAAGATTTCTAGCCCAATCTGGATAAGAAACACCTGCCAACTCAATACCTGTGTAGAAATATCGCTCTCATACCATGTAGAAAATTTACCAATGCATTCAATCTGATCTTGTGATGCACTAAAATAGGATATTGAACCCTTCTACAATATTTTTTGAATACAAAACACAATCGCTCAATCACATGCAAGTAAGAGAAAGAAGTAAATCAATCGCACAAAACAAGATGTTCTTGGGGAAATAAACTACTCAAAACCCCTATATATATATATATATATATTGTTTATTAAGTCAAGGAAACATGAAACAATAAAATTCTTAATCTCTCATGAGATTCCCCAGTACTCTGCCAACTGTCTGACACTGATATAGGAAAAATTGGTCTAGTAGTAAGCCAATTCTCAGTATTCCTTTAGCCTTCCTTGCTTATGAAATTCCTAGGGAATTATCTCCCTATTAAGTAGGAAAAATAGCCTTCCTTGGTTGTGCAATGAATCATGGAATCCCAACGACTCTAGAATTGCACATGAGAAAATTTCTATAAATACAATTGATAGCTATCTTCCCTTTAACCTCTGTCTCAATTAGGTCTTCCTCAACACTAACATGCATGAAGCTATTTATAGTGAATTATCAGTTAAATGATTGATCACTCATCGTGAATTAAATATAATTTAATTCACTGCACCTATCACTAGATCATCTCTCAGTTACAACTAGTTAAACTAATTATAACTCAATAAGTTGAGTTAACTCACTCACACCACACACTAACTGATGCATCAACTGAAACTCGACCCCAAAAATATTAGAACCCCTCTACATGCCTCATCTTAGACCCTCAACTCAAATTTCTTGAGCTAACTCACTCATCATGACTTGGTTAACTGATACAAGTTGTTATGAGATAAAATTACAATTTATTGTCCAATTTTTTTAAAGGAAAAATAAATTAGATGCTTTAGATTCCACGGCCAAAATTCTAGTGCATGAATAATTACACATTCCTGGTGCATCAAGATTCCACGACCTTTATGGGTGCATTTATTGTCCTTTCTGGTTTCCAATTTCACTTTTTCTTGTTGCAAATTTGAACACTCCCTCTGAACAAGAAAAGAATTCAATATATCCCGATCCGATACCTTTGGAATATTCTACATGCAACACTTCTCTAATGTTGTTTGCACCTGCAACTCCTGAAACTGAATAGCCTCTGAAAAACTAAATTAGTATAATGAATCTGTCATCAGAGTCTTTTGGCTGCTGCTAGCTACTCCACCTGTCTACTAGACTCTCTGCGTTCTTTGTGACATCTACATCCATGCCCTCTACACTACTGCCAACTCTAATATGCACTCCATCATCCGACATTTGTCACTATGATTTTTGTCTCTCTGACATTTGACTGCATCAATCCAACCGATCCTTCATGCTATTGTTGTACTGTGGGCTCCTCGTAGCCAGGTTCAATCAATGAGACACATCATCTCAATGGACCTACCAAAATTTATTCTTGGGATTATATCTGGACATGACCCCACTCAACTGGAGGTATAGCTGCATGTACTCCCTATACTCATCTGACTCGAAATTTCCCCCTAATGGAGGTAGAGGTCTCTTCTTGAGTGGATGCCTCTGCTTGGTCTCCTCTCTTCTTCTCCAATTGTGGTTTCTCCACAACCTTCTAGGACTGCTTCTGAGGCTGCATGTTGAGAGATAATTTCTCCCTCTCAACCACCAAGTCACTAACCACTCATTTTCTCCTCAAATATTTTCATGCAACCTCTACCTCGAGAGCATATAGGTTCTTGACTCTTACACCGATCTATTTCACCCATCCCGTGGAAATGTGTCTAAGGAACACCTTTCCTTTTCCAAATATGACATCATAATCACAGTCTTCCAATACTACTACGGAGACAAAGTTCTTCCTTAGGCCTGTAACATACAAAAAAACTGCCAGTATGAGAGGGGAGCTAGACTCCCTATGAAAGGTAATTGTACCTATTCCTGTCACGCTATACCTCTCGTCATCTCTAAACTCTATTTTCTACTGGATGTCCTTCTCCTCCAAGTCACTGAAGAGATATTTATTCCTCGTCATATGGAATGAGTCACCATTGTCTATATACCACGTGCATCCAATTACAGTGTTGGCCGTGCATTCAATGAGATTAAAATCAAGACCGAACTGTGAAGCCAACGCTTCACTCGCTGCAACTACAGGCTCTTTCTTTCATGCCTTTTTCCGTGGACAATTTGATGCATAGTTCCCATGCTTGTGACAGTGAAAACACCTGATCTTGGACAAGTGTCTCTTGCCCTCTTCACCTTCAGACTTCTTTCCCTTGGATTTATTTCCTTTTATGACTAATGCACAATATTTTTCCTTGTCTTTTCCAAAGGTCCCATATCTGGTGCTCCACCTTATTTCTTATATTACCAAATCGGACCACAAATTCTCCTAGTATGGTAGCTTCTCCCTCCGATTCACAGAGTCCTAGTAACTATGCCAGCTCTTGGGATGGCCTAGAAGTTCTAGGCTCACTAAATCATCCTCGAAATTGAGTGAACATCGTCGAGTATGTTGGTATCATCCCTCTTCCATATTGATCTTTCTCAGCTGGTCTTTCAGTGCCAAATTATTATGGTTGCTACTATTATGAACAGATATGTCAAGGCCTTCCACATAGCATATCGAGTCACCTTCCCATGGATACTCGAAGAAATATGATCTTGAACTCCCTCAAACAAGATCCTTCTTAGATTTTCTACCTTCTTCTGCCATGCATCAAGAATTTGGGCATCTGCTGTTGTGGGCTTGGGAATATCAGTATCTATGAATTCCTTCAATCCATTATCCCCCAACACTGCCTCCATCTTGTCCTTCCATGCTATGTAATTCAAATTTCCCTCAAGATCATATTCGAGTCTCAAGCCATTGAAAGACATATTGATCTGTTGTTGGATCTTGAAGAATAAATCTGCAAATTTGAACTTGTTCAAGATAAAACTTTTTTCTTCTCTTCTATTGTGATTCTTGGTGTTCTGATACCATGTATAAATATCACTATGATACCATGTAGGAAATATGCCAATGGATTCAATCCGATCTTGTGATGTACCAAAACAAGATACTTAATCCTTCTACAATATTTGCAGGCTACAAAAAACAATCGCTCAATCATATGCAAGTAAGAGAAAGAAGTAAATCAACCACACAGCACAATATGTTATTTGGGAAAGAAACTATTCAAAACCCCTCTTTATATATTGTCTATTAAGTAAGGGAATCATGAAACAATACAATGCTTAATCTCTCATGAGATTCTCCAGCACTCTACCAACTATCTCACGTTGATTTAGGTAAAATCGGCCTAGTTCATAGCCAATTCTCAACCTTCCTTTAATCTACCTTTCTCACGCAATTCCTATGGAATTAAATATCTATTAAATTGGAAAAATAACATTCCTTGATTGCGCAATGCATCATGGCATCCCAATGACTCTATAATTGCACATGGGCAATTTTCTATAAATGAAACTGATATTTATGTTCCCTATAACCTCTATCTCAATTGGGTCTTCCTCATAACTGAAATTCATGATGTTATTTATATTTAATTATTAGTCCACTGATTGATCACTCACTGTGAATTAAATCTAACTTAATTCACTATACCTCTCACTAGATAATATCTCAATTAGAACTAGTTAAACTGACTATAACTCAATAAATTGAGTTAACTCACTCACACCACATACCCATTGATGCATCAATTTCAACTGGACCCCCAAAATATTAGAATCCCTCCACATGCCTCATTTAGACCCTCAACTCGAATTTCTTTAGCTAACTCAGTCATCATGACTTAGTTAACCGATACAAGTTTTTATGAGATGAAATTAACTGATACAAGTTAACTGATACAAGTTTTTCCAATTTATTTAAGGGAAAAATAAATTAGATGCTTCACATTCCATGACCAAAATTCTGGTGCATAAAAAATTTCACATTCCTGGTGCATCAAGATTCCATGGCCTTTGTGGGTGAATTTTTTGTCATTTTTGGTTTCCATTTTCATTTTTTATTGTTGCGAATTTCAACAATCTAATTCATCAATATACAAAATACCAAAATAAAGTGTTCCCTTCAGATATCGAAGGAATTTAATTATTTCTTTCCAATGGATTTCACAAGGCTTATACATAAACTAACTAAGGATGCTCACAGAATACGTTATTGTCAGCATGGTAGTGGTGAGGTAGTTCAAACTTTCCACCAATTGATTATACAAAGTTCCATTCACCTCTTTAGATCCATCATCACTGTACAACTTAGCATTATGTTCCAAAGGAGTAGACATGGTCTTGCATTCAAGCATATGAAATATTTCAAGGATTTTCCTTACATATTTTGTTTATGTGGTGATTGTCTTAGAATATTCCCTCCAAATTTCAAGACCCAAACATTAATAAAATTCAATAAGATCATTCATTTCAAATACATGTGACAGCTAAATTTTAATTTCTTCAATCAACCTTAATGCACTTTTTGTTATGATAATATCATCAATTTATAAAGGGCTCAAGGAACTATTCCCATCTTCATATCTATTGATGTACAGGTTAGGATCACCTTTGCCTCTTACAAAACCTTTTTCATAAAATAATGAATCAATTTTCACATACCAAGATCTTGGTGCTTGCTTCATACCATAAAAATATTTCTTTAACCTACAAACAAGGTGCTCATGTACCTGCTTTACAAACCCTTCAAGATGAACCAAATAAACTTATTCTTTTAATTCACCATTTAAGAAATAATATTTGACATCTAAGTAATGTAGTTTCCAAATTTGTTTTATAGCTACTGCAATCATGATTCTAATTTTATTATGTTTAGCTACAGGTGAAAAAGTATCCTCATAAGTGATGCCTTCTTTTTGTGAATAGCCTTTTGCATCCAATCTAGATTTATACTTATCAATCTTTCCATCACGATTAAACATTGGTTTGAATAACCATTTGCATCCTATGGGAACTTTATTTTTAGGCAATTCTATCAATTACCATGTATCATTCTTCATTATGGAGTTATATTATTCATTCATTGCGTCTCTCCATTCTTTATATTCTTTACCATCTGCATAACTTGAGGGTTGTACAACATTCGTTACATGAGACATAAATGAATAATATTTACACCTTATAGGTGGTTGAATTTGACATGATGTCCTCCTTGGATTTTTACTGCTTTCATCCTTTTGTGGAGTCTCTTGTCCTCTTCCTGGAGTGTCATGACTACTAGATGCTTCCTGCTCTTGAACCTATACCTATTCAACACTTGACATAATCATCAGTATTATTCCATACACCTATATTATTGATTTTATCATCTTCATTAGCATTTTCATGAAAAACCACATCCCTACATGCAAGTAATTTATGTGAACTTTGATCAAACAACTTGTATGCTTTTTTATCATCACAATAACCAATGAGTGTACACTTAGTTGAGTTTGTATCAATTTTTATTCTTCCATATTTTGAAATATGATCAAATGTCTTGCATCCAAAAAATGTTAAATGATCCACTTTTGGTTTATATCCATAAAATGCTTCAAAAGGTGTTTTTAGATCTAAAATTTTAGTTGGACTCCTATTTTTCAAATAAACAACAGAACTAACGGCTTCAGCCCAAAAAACATTAGAGATATTTTAACCTTGAAGCATGCTTCTTACATATTCCACTATTGTTATGTTTTTCTTCTCAGCAACTCCATTTTTCTGAGGTGTATGAGGTACTATAAATTGTTTTGGAATCCCATTAATTTTTCAAGATTAATTAAATTATCTTGATTTGCATTCTCCTCTTGATCATATCTAATAATTTTGATGTATTTTCTAGTTTGTTTTTCCACCATGTTTTTGAATTACTTAAACTACTCAAAATCATCTCTTTTCCTTCTTATGAGATAGACCCAAGCATATCTAGATCAATCATCAACAAAAATAATGAAATACAATGATCCTCCAAGATATATAGTTTGCATGGGTCCACATACATCAATATGAATTAATTCAAGTATTTGTCTTTGTCTTTTTCTTCATGTATAGGAAATTCATCTCTATGTTTCTTGACAAGTGCACATGCTTCACATTCAACATGATTGTTCTTCATAACAGGAAGACCTTCAACCATTTTGTTTCTTTGAAGTAACATTAAATCATTGTGATTTAAATGCCCATACCTTTGATGCCATAACTCTTTTGTTGACATTGTTGTAGATGTCAATGATTGATTCCCTGTCCTAGTCACATCCAGCTTATACAAGCCTCCAACTCTGGTATGTGTGGAAATAAAATTGAAGAAATCATGGATGTCTTTAACAACACACTCAGATTTGAAAAATTCCACCTTTAGATATCGATCAGCAATAATAGAAACATAAATTAAATTATTTTTGATACGAGGAAAATACATCACATCATGGATTTGTTTCTCTTGTCTATTAGGCAACATCACACCTATTATTCCATAACCTTGAACTTTAAGGGATTTGTGATTTCCTAGATAAAGACATGTTCCATAAATGTTCTCATCATTTTCATCAAATCATTATTACATGAGTGGAAAATGAGAAATTAGTGACTAGGTGACTAAAAACATTAGTCACCACAATTTTTCCAAGTGAAATACTACCTAAAATGAGCAATTTTAAGTTACCCAACTATAAACAACTAACAAAAATGTATAATTTTGTCACAAGTTAAAATATACAAGTAGCTAATAAGTAATACAACTAAAAATAACTAGTGTGAATGACTAATGTAAACTAAACTTTTACAAACTTCTAATAGGGTACTTTTGAGCTACCTAAAACTACTTGAAGTTTATTAATAACATTATTCCCCAAAAATAATGGGCTACCTAGGACTATTTGAGTTTATTAATAACATTGTTCATAGAATGAGGTATATTTTCCACCTCCTTAAGGGTTAGCTAATATTCCCCTTATGTATAAACCTCAAGTCCTCTTTCCCTCTTTATGTGAACAAACCTTCTTAGGGGGTCTTTTATGCTCCCATGTGATGGATCCTGAAGACATTTTTCAAAATAAAGTTTTTATAGTTTTTATTGATACCATCAAGCCAAAATTATCACTCTCTAGTCCTTAAACATTATTAAATATATAACCTCTATGTGACGTGACATCCTTTTACTCAAATGAAAAAAAACTTAACTCTGTAGTGGCAACATAAAAATTGACAAATTGTTAAAACACAATATTTGGATACTCTAAAATCTAAAATCAACCCATTACAATTTAATTTACCACTACTCAATAAAAAAAATTGTTAAAATATAATAATTTAATTTCCCGTTGCTCTTCTTCCTTCTGAGGTTGGGAGAGGGTTCGATGCTCTTCCTTTGTGCATAATCCTCTCTTAGATTTTGTTGTAGAATTTAGGAGGAACGTGTGGATCATTGAATTGGGTTCTAGATTTGGTTGTAGAATCCATTTGTTCATGATGGACAAGGGTTTGAGACCTCAGGAGGAAAAGAAGCTCAGAAGGATGGTGCTAATAGTAGGGATATTTGTTCATCTATTTCTATCATCATTTCATACAATCAGTTCTAATAGTTGGGATCTATTTCTTGTAGATTAATTACACAATTCCTCAGTTCTCATTCTCTTATATAAGTTGTTATGGTTTTGTGATATCTGCAATAGAAGAGAGGATTACAATCAAGCCATTAACAGTAAGCCCCAGAGCTCTTTTCTATGAATTTACTATTAGTTTTCCTACCTAGGTGAGGATTTAGGCTTTACCCCATTTAGGAGATTACTTAGAGGTACCCAATTTTCATAATCCTTTGATGCAGAACAAGTATATTCCTCTTGGTGGAGGGTTTTTTATCACTGAGTTGGACCTAGGTCTAATGTATGTTTTAGCCCTAATGAAGTAAATTTTATCATTATTATATGTGTGGGATTATATCCTGGGCTTAATACTGTTATCAAGGCGATTATAGATGGTCTCTAGATTCAGTATGGGGTAATGGATATCAAGGGAATTAGGTCAACTTATCATGGGTTCTATTCATTTGAACCCAGTGTTTTGAATGCCAAGTTGGTGCATAATTTTCCTAAGAGAAGGGGGCCAATGCTGGGGAGATCAAGAGGATGCTTTGATCTACACAAGATATCTGATGCCATCGAATCCCATTGTTTTAACCAGGTTTATATCATCAGTGGTGATGGATCCATGAGGGGAGAAGTCAACATATTTGAATAGGTCAAGATGATTAAGCTTAGGGTCTCCATTGTTGTGTTCCAAATACTACGGATAGTGATTTTTGGGGTTCTTAAGCAAGAAAAGAATAAAAACAATGCTAATTATGATGATTTGGAAAAAATTTCTATGGTCAATATTTAGGTGCCAAGAAAATCCTCGTCTTTTGATGTTGTCTTGATTCCTAATTTTAAAATCAAATCAACACAATATAGACTAACAATTGTGTTTTTCAGTAAGAGAGAAAACAATTGTGGTATTTTGTGGTTGCAATGTAACGGGTTTCAATTGTGACATATGTTGTTCTTTAGAAAAGCTACAAGCATGTTTTTAAACTTATAGAAAGGGATAAAACTTCATTGGAATCTAAACCATAACAATTTTCAATACTTGTTGGATACATTCCTGATGTACCAACTGGGAAAACAAATAGAAAAAAAATAGGAATCCATCTTCCATAGTCTGTATCCAGAAACTTTTGAAAGATCTTTGATTATCATTGACATGTCACAGGTATTTGAAATTTCACTCTTATATTTATGATAGTGCTCTTTCTAATATTTGTAATAGGGACCACTTATTCTTATTCTTTCTTAATTGGCAAGAATATGTCCCTCATGTAGTACAGTAGTAGTTGGTGGTAGAATGGTAGACTTTAAAATAATAAAATATAATGTTTTCATCCACTAAAAATTTGAAATATATTTGATAGAAGCACAACAAAATGAAACCATTGGTTTTGTTACTATTTGATTTCTAGAATATTCCAAAATTTATAATATAGATAAATATAACCATTTTATTGATACATAATAAACTTTGACTAGCTCATTGAGTTGTGGATTCAAGTTGAATTACAACCCTAGACATAACTCCATAAATCATTTCTCAGTGTCATTTGATTTTGGTATTATGGTAGTTTTATGGAAACTGCAAGTTTATTTGAATTCAATAGATATGTCCAAGAATTCAAATATATGTGTTAAATTTAACTGGAGAGAAAACCAATTTACAGGGAGAAAAAATAAATAAAGTAGAGAAATATAGTACAAAATTTTTTTACCTTGTAAATCCTAAATATGATAAAAAATTTATAATGAAATTTTGTTAATATTTGGGCCAAAAACCTGCCAATCTGACTAAGTTAGCCTTCATTTCTCACCTCTTTGATTCATTACAATGAATTTTTTCCATGCCTTTTAAACGCTTCATTACATGTAATCTACACACAAAACCATGGACCCAAAACCTCTACTTTTGACCCAGCAACGCTGACTCTTTACCTAGTCAATTTTTTACTTTAAAATGTGTACTATATTCATAGAAAAACCATGGTCGAGGAGTTGATCCAAAACATGTGTCATCAAAAATTCCGTTTCAACCCATTTCCTATTCCCTTCTCTTTCCTTGGTGGTCTAAATGGAGTCTGAAGTATTCAGTATTCAATCGAGCACACATCGACTGATAGAATGGGGCACTATGTCCTTACTTTGTTTCACCTAATATTTGCACCATCTTCTCCATCCTCGCCACCTCTCCTTCAAGTATCAGGGTCCTTAGTTTTTGGTCACTTGTGAGTACATATATTGTATCAAAAATTATCAATTTTATAAACATCTCAATATAATAAGCCTTAAAAAGAATGGGTGGCATTGGAAGTAATTCCATTAGCAACAATGTCATCAGCCTGAACATGGGAGGATCTATCCTCGCATGATCGGGGCGTGTCACCCGAATCTGGGGCAATTTGATCCTTTTGGAGGAGAGTGTGGTAGTTCTCGCGTGTGTTTTCATCTTGGATCCGAGAAAAACTAGAGTGGTAAAGCATTTTGTGGCTATCCACTGCTCTGTTGGCTAGGATATATGCTACGGTGTTTTCCTTTCTGCGCACATGGTGGAATGTAATGGCCTTGTGATGTAGCAGCAACTATTCCAGGTGATTGAGATAGTTGACTAGCCTCCAACTGGTAGATACCTTCATGGAAGAAGTGTCTAGGAGGATGTGGGTGGCCGCTTGGATGATGATTTGTGAATCTCCTTCCATTTCCAGAGGGAAAACATTAAGCTCAATGGCTATGGAAATACCCTATACAAGACCCTCAAATTCCATGGAGTTGTCGTTGTCCCACTCCAGGTTTCCATAGTAGGCATGTAGGTGGTTGCCACTAGAATCTCTGAAGATTCCCCCAAATCCGACTTCCCCTAGGTTGCCTCTGAAGGCTCCATCGAAGTTTCATTTGAAAAATTCGGCCCGGGGGGATATTCCAGAGTTCAAGTGCGCAGATCCTACCTGTGCTCGGGGGGAGGGGGGGGAGTTCCCCACAGGGGGCGCAATAATTATATTCCAATTGTTCTAGATGGTGCATTCAGCAATGGTTGTCAGGAATTCATCCTTCCCTCAGTGATCCATGCCAAGAGTTTCTTCTAAGTTTCTATGTAGCTTGGCGCAGATATGTTCTTGATTTAAAGAAGTATCTTTAAATATCCTACTATTTCGTTCTTTCAAGAGGTTCCATATGAGTAGGCCTGGAATTAGCTACCAAAGACGATTTAAGAGATTGATGGAATAGGGATTGTCCTTGCACCTGCTAATGGTGTTGGTGATGTTGCCCCGATCTCAATTCGATATTCTATAGAGGATCTCAATCCTGTCCCAGAAAGTGTTGGATATGGAGCAGAGGTCGAGCAGGTGATCGATGCTTTCGATGTCATTATGACATAGATGACACCTCGAAGGACCCACAAAGCCTCTCTTCATAAGATTCTCCCATGTGAGGATGCATATTTTACCTATCAGCCATAAAAATGTAGCTACTTTGGGCCAGATCTTATTTGTCCATATCTTCTTCCATAACTGATTTATAAGGCCAGGGTTCGAAGGTTGGATGAGATGGTAGGATTCCTTAGTTGAGTAGTTACCACTTAGATTATGGCCCCAACGAAGAATGTCTAGCCCTTGCTGAGTTTTGATTCTCCTTTTTTTAATTCCTCCCAAATATCTTTGTGTTGTTAATTGTTCCAGTCTACCTGCCATCTCTCTGTGTGGAGCCAATTCTTGTAAACCTTGACTTGTTTCATTAGTCCAAAAATCCTGAACACGGTTTTTTCTCTTTCCTGTAAGACTGTGCGCTGGATGGGGCGAGGGAAGATCAAGGATAGACTAGGCGTTTTTTGCCAAGAATCCTCCCAGAACCATACTTCAGTTCCATCACATAGTTCCCAAAAGATGTGGGTTTGGATCATATATTTTTGTTGACTGGCTACATTCCATACTTGGGATCCTCTAAGAGTGATATTAAATCTAATTAGGTCCTTGTTGGGCCAATTTCTGGCATATTTGGCTACCCATAAGGACGCCTACATTTTATGTGGGTCGGATACCCATTTCCACCATATATTGTCTCCCGTGATAATTTTGTTGTACTTTGGGTCTCTTAGATCAAGTCCTCCCTGAGTTTTCAGTGTACATACCTCTTTCCATTTTAATAACACCCATTTTTGCTTATCTTTGGATCCCCCCCAGAGGAAAGTTCGTTGAAGGTTGCGAATGGATTTGAGGACCCATTTTGGTGCATACATAACAGAAAAGAGGTATATGGGTAGAGATTGAAGAACATATTTGATGAGAATGAGGCGTCTGGAAATGTTGAGAGAGCGATGGGTCCAGGTGGACAGTTTAGTCTCCATTCTATCCAACAACTCTCTCCAGGGTGAATTTTTGATAACTGAGTCTATGAGAGGAGATCCCAAGTATTTGGATGACAGAGAGGCTGTGGTGAAGCCAAGGATATGGGCTATGTTGTGCTGGGTGATAAGAGGCATGTTGAAAAATAAGATTTTATATTTTTCAGGGTTAATAGTGGTTCCAGAGGCTTCAGTGAAACAGTCAAGAAGGGTTCTGAGGATGCGAGCTTCCTGCACAGAGGGGTGACCCATGATCATGTTGTCATCCACAAATTGTTGATGGGAAATGTGGGGAAGATTGTGTAATGGGATTCCTTGAAGATCATGAGATTGGATCGAGCTCTTGATCAGAGGGCCCAGACCCTCGGCCATGAGAACAAAGAGAAAAGGCGAGAGAGGATATCCTTGCCTTATACCTCTGGAGGGTTTGAATGTTTCCTAGGGGATGCCATTTACTAGGATAGAGACGAAAGGAGAGGATATCAGGCTCATGATCCAGCGAACCCAAGTTTGATTGAAGCCAAAGGCTAGAAGAATTTGCTTTATGTAGTACCAGCTGAGCTTGTTAAAGGCCTTGGAAAGGTCAATTTTGAGGAGCATGCCAGGCTTTTTTTAGGTTTTTAAGGAATGGATGACCTCATGGGTTAGAATGATTCCATCAAGGATCTGCCTACCCTCAACATAGCCCGTTTTCCCCGGAGAGATGAGCATGGGAAGAAGTTGTTTCAATATATTAGCTATAACTTTAGAAATAATTTTGTAAATAAAATTGCAGAGTGTTGTTGGTCTGTACTTACTTGGGGAAGAAGCATTATCTTCCTTTGGGATGAGAGTGAGGAAAGTTGCATTGAGAGCTGGAAGAATCTAGTAGGTATTGTGGGATTCCTCCACTACGCCCCATAGTTCCTCTTTGATAGTGTCCCAGAAGAAGTGGAGGAAGTTGGTGGTAAATCCATCCGGCCCTGGGGCTTTCCATTATTTTAATTGGAAAACTGCTTGTTTGACCTCCATCAATGTTATGGCTTTGAGCAGCATCGTGTTATGATCCTCATTGACCAATTTTGGAATATGCTGTGTGAATTTATCAATGGCCTCATGTCACTTAGTATTATATTCTTTGAGGATGTCCTTGAAGTGGTTGAAAAGTTCCTCTGTGATGTCCTCATGTTTTTCCATACGCTCCCCATTTTGATTCTTGAGGATTTTTCCATTCTCCTTCCTTGAGCTAACATATCCAAGATTTCTGTCTCCATAGGATTTCTTCTTGAATTCCTCTTCCTTCAAGTTGGGATGTTAGTGTCTTTTCCTTGGTCTCTGAGTCTACTAATATTTCTTCTGAGATGATTTTTTGTTGAAGCTGTTGCATTTTCATTTCCAAATCTCTTTGTTCTTTGAAGATGTTTCCAAATGTGGTCTTGTTCGACAGTTTTAGTTTCCCTTTGAGAATCTTTAGTTTCTTCTAGAACTGATACATTTTTGTGCCCAAGGGTGGATTGAGGGAAGCCCAACAATCTGAGATAAGGTCTTTGAACCCTGGATGTTTGAGCCAAAAATTTTCAAAGCGAAAAGGTTTGGGTGTGGAAATACCAGGTTTGAGCTATTGGAGTTGGATTGGCCAATGATCTGAACCAGAGCCGGGGATGATGGTGGTTGCAAGCTCTCCTACCAGATGGATGAAGTCTTCCATGATGAGGAGGCGGTCCAATCTAGATGAAATTTGATGGGATTCTCCCCTCTTATTATTCCAAGTTAAGATGTCATTGGATGTTTAAAGATCTATTAAATGATTTCCTTGGATGAAATCCTTGAATTTGGTGTTGTTCATGTCAACATGGGTTCTTCCTCCTTTTTTCTCCTGAAGGGTTGTGATCATGTTATTGTCTCCTCCAATCAGCCAGAGAGGGTGAGTTCGTTGGTTGTTGAGATCTGCTATGTTGTTTGAAAGCTCTGTTTTTTGTTGTATTAATTGTGGGAAGTAGACATTCGTGAGATTTCCATGAACACTGGTTCCAATCAGGTGGAAGGAAGCTTGAATAAAGTGTCGATGTGCCTGAATGTTATCTAGGGTGATCAAGTGGGGATTCTAGATAATTTCTAGGCCTCCTGAGGCTCCACCTGCATCGACAGCTACGGTGTTACAGCCTTTCGAGAGTATTTTGATGATTGTGTGTAGAGTTGAGCTGGAGAATTTGTTTTATTGCATAAAGAAAATCGTGGGGTTTTCCTCAGTAATTCTTTTCTTGATTAACCTGTGCTTGGAGGGACTATTTAGCCCTTTTATATTCCATGAGATGATCTTCATTGAGGGATGTTGGGGACTACAGAGTAGGAACTTGTTAACTTGGGATACCCATGTTAACCAGTCATTGCAGATTGGTTCTTCTTCCTCGTTTTCAGGATTATTTCATAATGAGTTTAGTGTTCAGGAGTGTGCCACCTTGAATGATGAGGGAGGGTATATATTGAGCTTCGAGGAGGACTTCCTCCAATTTCTGGATCTGTTGATGTGGATTTGATATAAAGTCTTTCTGTTTGCATGCATCTTCCAATGCCATGATGTCGAGGTCCCCGTACTCAATGATCTCTATTTCTTCTTCCATTGCTTCAGGGATTGATTCAAGGACTGTGCCTTTGCCTTTTTATGAGTTTTCCATTCTTTGCGATGAGGACTGGGGTGTGAGAAAGGCTTCCAGTTGGATTTTTGTTTGTTGGGTCTTTGAAGTCTGGGGATTCTCCTGCGGGGGTCGATATGAGTCTCTTGGGATTTCATTCTCATTCTCATTCAGTTTTGTTAGAGCATCAAAATTGTTTCTTGATGTTGGGGCTCTTTTACTCTAGTTCACCTTTGACTTCCTTGTGTGTCGTTTCCTTCGAGCAAATTTCGTGAACCCTTCTGTGTCTTTGTCTGTGTAGTCATTGGTCGAAGCAGATCTTTGATTTAGGGGGCAGTCTCTAAATAAGTACCCATACTGGTGGAATTTCCTACATCTAAACGGTACATGTTCATAATCTAATGTTTGGATTCATTCATGGTCATCATGAAGCAGGATTACCTCATGAGGGAGAGACTTTGTGATGTTCATGTATACGCATATCCTTGCATAGGCTGCATGCCTATTAATATTTGTCTCTTCAACTATTTTAATGAATTCACCCAGAGAGTTGTCGATGTATTAAAGGGTTAGCCCGTCCCAATAGTCCTTTGGTAGGGTGTAGATCCAAACCCAAACTGGAGCCCAACTGAAATCTTGTTTTTCTGGGTTGAAGCGTTCGACCCAATTATGCAGGTATAGTCCTACAGAGTTAAATAAATATGGCCCTCCATCCAGGATTTGGTTTTTTTCTTTGATGCTAGTGAAGATCACATTGAAGAAGCCCTTGGCACATAGTTATAGGTCGATATGGCCCTTGGGCTTCCATTTGGAGGAAATCCAACCCAGAAGAGCTTTTTCTGTAAGCCAGAAACCCATGAACTTGCCTATCAGTGCATGGTCCTTCATGTACTGGATATTTATGTTGATTCGATGAGCCAAGAGCTCGATCTCGGTTATTTTGGTGGCCTTGGGTATGCATGTAGAGGATGTGACTGGTGTTGCTTCTTCATCTGTTGCTATTGGCGATTTCGCTACGGGTGACGCCCTAGTTGGGTCAGGGAATGGGCCAGGGTTTTTCCTACGATCGTTGTCAGCCCCTGTCGTCGCTCCATTAGAGGGCGAACCAAAGGAGGGGGGATCCACAATCCCCCCACTGTTGTATGTCATGTGTGAACATGTCTGTGCTCTAGAAGAAGAAAAGGGCCTCAAGGATGGGCTAGAAGGTCTGTAAGGGGCAGCCTGCTCAAAAACCACCAAACCCTAGTTCATGGTGGCAGTGTTCCTTTGGCTCTTTGTCCCTCATTCAGATCTCTCATTGTCAAGTTGAATAGTAATATTAATATTATTAATATTTAAAGATTATTATTACTAATTATAATATTCATATTAATATATATAATATTAAAATTATTAAATTTAATAAATTTAGATTAATACAATATTAAAATTGTTGTATTATAATATATATTAATATATCATTATATCTATTAACTCTAGATATATATGGGAAGGGAGAACAAAGACATAGAGTGATAGAGGTGGAGAGATAGGGGGAGTCACAAGGGAGAGATGGAGATAAATTGAAGGAGAGGGGAGAGAAGGAATGAAGAGAGAGAGAGAGAGAGAGGAGTGAGAGAGGTAGAGAAGGGTAAGAGAGGGAGACACAAATATGGAAGGGGGGGAGAGAGAAGGAGAGGGATGAAGATAGTGAGAAGATTGAATGGTAGAGAGAGAGAGAGAGAGAGAGAGAGAGAGGGATGAGGGAAGAGATAGGGAGGTAGGAGAGAAAGGGAGATAAAGGAAGGATGAGAGAGAGGACTTGAGAGGGAGGAGGGGAGAGAGAGGGAGAGAGAGATGGAGTTGGAGGGGGAAAGATGGAGGGAATGAGAAAGACATAGAGAGTGATAAGTGGAGATAGAGAGAGGGAGTTACAAGGGAGATATTTAGAGAGTGTGTTTATGTTTAGGTGTGAGATAAAGAGATAAATAAGCAGAGAGCCCGAAGGGAAATAGTAACATAGTTGGATAGAGAGGGAGTGATGGGGGAAGAGAGAGGATTGGAGGGTAAAGAGAGAGAGAGAGAGGATTTGAGGGAAAAGAAATAGAGAGAGAAAAATTATTGAAGGGAAAGTAGAGAGAGAGAGAGAGAGAGAGAGGGAGAGATAGAGAGAGTGATGGGGAAGATAGAGGAATGATGAGAGAGAGGAAGAGAGTGAGGGGGAAGAGAGAGGATTGGAGAGCAGAGAGAGAGAGAGGGGGGGAAGAGAGTGAGGGGGAAGAGAGAGGATTGGAGGGTAGAGAGAGAGAGAGAGAGATGGGGGAAGAGAGAGGGAAGTAGGAGAGAAAGGGAAAGAGAGAGGATGGACAAGAGAGAGAGGAGGAGAGAGGGAGGGATAGAGATATGGATTTGGAGGGGGAGAGAGGGAGGGAATAAGAAAGACATAGATAGTGAGAAGTGGGGAGAGAGAGGGAGTGACAAGGGAGAGATGGAGAGAGTGTGTGTATGTTTTGGGTGAGACAAAGAGACAAAGAAAGAGAGATGGATAGAAGGGGGGAGAGAAAGAGAGAGAAGGAGATGGGGAGGTATATAGTAACACAGTTGTAGGGTCAAGAGAGAGAGAGATGGGACATAAAGGGAGAGAGAGGAAGGAAGAGAGTGGATGTGAGAGAGTGGAGAGAGGGAGGGGAAGAGACAGGATGTGAGAGAGTGGAGAGAGGGAGGGGAAGAGAGATGAAGTTGGAGGGGGGAGAGAGGGAGGTAAGAAGAAAGAAATAGAGAGGGAAAGGTGTAGAGAGAGAAAGGGATTGATAAGGAAGATGGAGATAGAGGGAGAGAGGACAACGTAAGGAAAGAGAGAGAAGTCGAGGAGAGGGAGATAAGGGGAAGAGAGAGTGGGAGATGGAGAGGAGGAGGGAGGGATCGATACATAGATTGGAGAAAGAGAGTGTATGTTTTTGGAGTGATATAGAGAGACAAAGGGAGATAGAGATATTGATGGAAGGTGAAGAGAGGGAAGAGGAGAGAGATAGAGGGAGGGATGGACGAAGGGATAGAGAGATTGATAGTTATGGAGTGAGAAAGAGTGTGTGTTTGGGGGGTGAGATAGAGATATAAATAAGGATATATGAATGGAGATATAGATATAGATGAAGGGAGGAGAGAGGTAAGATTATATCTTGCACTAGATGCATTGATTTTAGTGTTGATGGCGATTTCTAATCCTATTTGATTGTTTGCACTAGATGCATTTATTTTAGTGTAGATGTTTATTTCTAATGATATTTGATTGCTTGCACTAGATGCATTGATTTCAATGTAGATGTTTTATAATCCTATTTTGTTTCTTTTACTAAATGCATTTATTTTAGTGTAGATGGTGATTTCTAATCCTATTTGATTGCTTGCACTAAATTCATTGATTTCAATGTAGATGTTGGTTTCTAATGCTATTTGATTTCTTGTACTAAATGAATTGATTTCAATGTAGATGGTAATTTCTAAACCTATTTGATTTCTTTCACTAGATGCATTAATTTCAATGTTGATGTTGATTTATAGTTATATATTATTTCTTGCAATAGATGCATTGATTTCAATGTAGATGATTTCTAGTCTTATTTGATTTCTTGCACTAAATACATTGATTTCAATGTAAATGGTGATTTCTAATTCTATTTGATTGTTTGCACGAAATGCATTGATTTCAGTGTGCATGTTGGTTTCTAATCCTATTTTCTTACTTGCACTAGATGCATTGATTTGATTGTAGATGTTAATTTCTAACCTATTGATTGCTTGCATTAGATGCATTGATTTGAGTGTAGATGTTGATTTCTAATCATATTTATTGTTTGTAGTAGATGCATTGATTTTAGTGTAGAAATTGTTTTCTAATCTTATTTAATTGCTTGCATTAGATGCATTGATTTCAATGTAGATGTTGTTTTATAATCTCATTTAATTGCTTGCATTAGATGAGTGTACATGTTTTATGATTTGATGTAATTGAATGTATGATGATACATTAAATTTAAAGTGATTAGATTAACAATGTGCATTGATGTTTACTACAACAACTTGAGCTAAAGATTTAAATGGTTTATGATTTCAATGTTTTTAATATAATCGATATGAGAAGATGACAAAACTAAAACCAATAAGGGTGACAATAAGAATAGTAGAAGAAAGTATTTTGAGATTGATCACAATGAAGACTATTTGTAATTGACTGCATTCTTATTATTCACATTTTTTATCATTCAACACTATTACATTGTCACTTTACATTCAAAATATTTATTTCAACATTTTTCATCATTAAATTTATTAACAATATTTATCATCTCAACAAATTGAGTTAACTAAGAAAATTTAAATTAATCATATATTTGTTGGTTCCTCTCACCTAAATTAAGATAGATCTAGGTTGGTTATTATATAAATAAATGTATCTTTTTGAAAAAAATTATTTTATATATATTATCTTATTGATAATTATATTTCCAAACCATATTTTTCAAATAAAATTTTAAATTTTATATAGAACTGATGAAAAATACCAATAAAAAGATATATAGAATATAATGTTTAAAAGATAGGTTTAATGTTGAGTGAAACAAGAGCAACTCCCATCAAAGCAATTGCTATGGTGAGGCTCATAAGATATCTAAAAAAAATTAGCAAATGGGAGTAGGTAGATGGCCTAATGTTATCTTCAACGAAGGCATGAGTGAAACAAAGAAAACATGGATGAGACAAAACTACACATGGATGCAAAAATTGAATATCTACCTCAATGCTTATCTCACAAACAGCAAGGAGCTAAAGAATTTTGTTATGGAGAAGTTTGGTAAAGAGGTATGGAGAAAAGAGTTGGGTAGAAAGAAGAAGTACTACATTGAAGAATTCAACCCTTCCTATGATCTCCAACAAAAAGAGTACATTGGAGCTAACATTCCGTGGAGGGCAAAGGTTCTTATTGCTCAATTAAGAACCAACTAGCATCAAATTAGGTGTGAAACATAGCCGTGGAAAAGGTCTAAAGGAGCTTGGGAAGAATGGGTGTGTACATTTTGCATGTCTCAATAGTAAAATCGGAAAACCATTTCATTTTGGAATGTGATGCGTTCAAAGACATCACAAAAAACTATGGAAATATATTAGCATGAGTTTCTTGGCATTGTCTTTTGAACGATGAGATTGTTGGAAGGTTGGGCCAACTCATCATCAATTTGAATAAGAAAAAACACAAAGACTAAAAATAAAATAAACCATAAAACTATTTTTAATTTAGTGAACATTAAAATATCATTTCATTGTACATTACTCCTCATGAACATAATATCTATTATATAATAATCTCCCACTTTTTGTCACTTCTTCTTATACAATGGACAAATGCCAGCCCACGTGATTCACGAAATCAACAAAACACACCATCGGCACGCATCCAGGGATTTGGGAGAATACAATAAAGAACCGGAGATGCTCTGGATGTGGAGCGAATGAGTGGGCCGCCACCTTACGATTAACGACAAACATTATGATGATCCATCAAATTTAAAATTAACTGGATCGTTTTATAAGCGAAAGAAAAGAAACAGCGGTACTGGTGAGCAGAGTGAGGGTGAGGTTCCATGTGGCAGGCTCCTTACAGCTGGCAACATGACTGTGCTTCATCAAATGTTGGAATGGACGGTGCAACCAACTTAGAATCGAGGCTACACTGCCAAAAGCAGGAACGCACTTATATACATAAAGGGGGTGTGCCCTTTGTATGAATACACAATATTGGACATTGTCCACATTTGACGTTTTAAGCGACCTGCAAGTTGATGTCAACCACTTTCGTTCAGTTTCACTTTATTGATTGCTCTGTGTCAAGGATCCATTTTAGGATTTCTTTGCTTTAATATTTTTTCTGGCGTGATATTCCTCACTGTCAACAGAGATAAATTTGTGCTTCTTGTGTTGTCGGGATTTTGACAAATTGTCACTGAAGCTTTTACATCTGGCGGGTTATCGCTTTTCTGTACCTCATATTGCGAGTTGTGATAAACCTGTGAGGGATCCTCTGTGTATTCCCTTTCAATGGCAAACAAAGGAGAATTCCGTCCTCTGACTTTGAGTGCGCTTATAAACAATGCCTGCGACGAGTTTCCCCAACAGAAGGCTCTCATTGTCCAATGACGTCCAATCCGTTGTCACATCGTGGTGTTCACAAAACGGGATCGGTGGGCAAGGCGGTAGGGCAGGAAGTAGCCATTCTCGACCACAACGGCGTTGTTCAGAAAAAGGGATGTAGCGGTGAGGTCTGTATACAGGGTTTGAACGTTACCCAAGGTTATTAAAACAACCCAGAAGCCAATAAAACCCCCTTCAAGTTTGGGTGGTTTCACACAGGAGATCTAGGTTACATGGACAACGACGGACACCTGTTTCTCATTGGGAGGATTAAAGAGCTCATCAATCGAGGAGGTAAACGCAATTTGGGAGGAGAGGCTTGTGTTTTGATTAATTTATGGATTTAACATTTTGAAACTATTTTACAGGCGATAAAATATCACCGATGGAAGTAGACGCTGTGTTACTGTCGCTCCCTGCAGTGGCCGAGGCTGTTGCTTTTGCGGTTCCTGATGAGAAATATGATGAGAAATACGGAGAAGAGGTGATTTACTCGCTTAATATATTTTCTAGATTTAGCTAATAAATTAAAAAAAAAGAGATATAGGGGAGAGGGGTCGGTGCCCGAACACCTCAGCGCTTACTGGATTCGGGGCCACGTCAGGAGGGCCAGCGCATGTACGACATATGTCCTTTCGCATGGCGTTCACGTGGTGGGCACCTGCAGCCGGTCGCTCCGGTCTCTTACCTGTCTAGCCGGTCGTCTCCCACCATATTGTGGAGGCTTCTCGACGAAGCCTCATTTCTTGCTTCAGGTCTGGTTGCTGTGGGTTCTCTGCTCCGTTTGTTGCGCATCGTTTCTCCAATGCTCGACGCCTCCGATGCCACTGTCCGCGTGCTCCATCCTTCGTTATGGTGCCGCTGCTCTCCTGGCTCGAGCTCCCCTGCTCCTGGTTCGGCCGCAGCAGCATTCCAATTGTGGGTGGTTTATACTGTCTGCCTATTCACACTGGGTTACATAATCGTTCAACCTCGCCTCTGTGGTGGTTTAACCTCGGCGCTTTGGTGGTTTTACCTCGGTGCTGTGTGGTTTAGGGTCGGCTCTTTGCTGTTTATGCTTGGCTCTGTTTTGTCATGCCTCGGCCCTGTGGTTGTTTTACCTTCGCCCTGTCGTAGTTTTATTCGGCTCTGTAGTTGTTTTACTTGGCTCGGCCTAGTGGTGGTTTTAGTTCGGCTCTGTGGTGGTTTTTATCGGCTCTGTGGTGGTGGTGATTATACCTCGGCTCCATGGTGGACATACCTCGGCTCTCTGGTTCGGCGCTGCGTGTTTTATAGGTCTGTATGCTGCGAATTTTGTTTTCAGGTGCGTTTTTCAGCTCTGGATGTTGTGAATTGTGCTTTCAGGTGCGTTAGTATGTTAGTTTTAAATGTTTTTGCATTTTTTTTAATGTTGGTGCTTTGTGAATGATTGTGTTTTTGATTTTTTGCAGGTCAGTGGAGAAGCCAAGGACAATGCAATGCAGTTGGCTGGCAAGGCAAGGAGGAAGGCCAGGAGGGATAGGAGTTTTAAGGTAGGACTCTGTCCTACCAGTGATATCTATGTGTTTGTAAACACATTTAACCTTAATGAGATGTTCTCTGTTGAGATTTTTTATTGTTCTACTGTGGTTTTACAGTGTTTGACTGTGGTTTTACAGCGTTTTACTGTTGTTTCACTGTGTGGTTTTACTGGGGTTTTACTGTCTGTAGGGTTTAGGGTTTTAATTGGAGGTATCACGCCTGATTTTTCTTTTTTGTAGCAGTGGAATGTAGGGTTTATTGTTCTAAAATGTGGTTGTATAATCTGTAATGTTTTGTTATTAAAAAACTGAGCCACGGTCTAAGTACTTAAATTAATGGCCAACCTTTTCAACTTGGAATGAAAGGAGTTTCCTTTTTAGTTATACAGAAAGATGTTACTTATTATTTAGCGTCCCTGTGGGTATAATTTTTATGGTGAACTTGTACATAATTCCACAGTTCTTAGATGCTTCTCGTCACTGTACATCTGCGGTGAGCTGCTCTTTTTTTAGAATTGAGCTGACAGAGGATTCATTAGGTAAATAGAGTTTTCAAGATGTTATGTTTGTCGAATCTAACAACCATCCTCACTGAGGTCAGAAGTTGTTCTTGTTCTCTTCAATGTAGTTTTCTGAGCACTGTAATGGCAATATTTGTTAATAGGCCCGTGTCTCTAAGAAATCCATAAGAATGGGTTCATTTTCATTGGAACAAGTGGTTTTGAGGATTTACATTTGGCAATGAGCACCAATTACCATAATTAAATTCAGGATAAATTCAATAGAAATCCTCCCCCGAAATTTCTCCAGGATTTGAGCCCCTTAGCAGATTGTATATTATTGGAAACTTTGAATGCTACTAATTTATGCTATTAGAGGTAGGTAATTTTTTGTATGTGGTACTTAATCCTGTCATGATGGTCATTAAAAGTTTATATTGTAGATGAAATAACAAAATAACCTATCTAGTGTAGTTGTTGGTCATTTTGCTATACTAGGTGGTATTAATTTGATATATGGTAATTATTGTTATTTGTTAATCCTCTATATGTTACGAATTTCTAGTTTCCAGTTAAATTTTGTGTTTAATTTGTTGAATATTTATACAAATAGATGGTATTTTAAGTACTTCACTCTCAACCCTTTTCCTTGGATAACCTTACATCAAGTTCTCAAAATAATTGAATGATAAATTTTTGTGGGCCTGAAAGGCATCAAATTTCCTCTCCATGCATGTGGATGAAATTCAATCCTATGGTGCGAATTACAGATCTTGAAATTCCACATGAATCTTTCTTTATTGACCACATTGTCTTTCTACAAAAGTAAAGTTAAAGTTAAGGCATTACCACCAACTCTCTTAGCTCATCTTCCACGGTCCCATCCAAGATTCCCATATGTAAGTTCTTACCGGATGCAATTTAAAGAAAAAATCTTTGTATCCTCTCTTAGGGAATAATAGTGTGGTTTGTAATTGGTCCAGTCTCTCACATTCCTGTCCAAGTGAACAGAGGAAGCCCTTGAAGCATGCAAGAAATTATTGTAGGATAATTTCTCTATGTTGAACAAGTTCCTTGGGTTAATTTGAGTGCATACTTGCAACTTTATCTTGAGGGAATTTTTTGAAAGAATTACTATTGCATTCCTATTGACCAAAATTTGAGTGAACTTCTATTTTGGAGTTGTCACTAGTAGCCTTGCATGTTTAAGTCTGATTCAACTCATACCAGGTTATTGGTATATATTCATATATTGTTTGTTTCCATTATATGTATGTTCCATATTTAGTTACACTAGTGCAGGGCTTTATAACCTCCATTTATTCCTATTTTCTAAAATTCACTTTTGCTTCATTGATTTATATTTAGTTATTGTGATTCATGGTCTCATAACCTGCCTGCCCTCATATTTTTCCTGAAATTAAAGTTTGCTTAAATTTTACTTCATTGATTTTATTATGCATCTGTCTTACTGTTTACGCAGGTCTTTATTATGGATTTGTCTTACTGTTTACATTGGTGCAAATATCCTCCTGGATTGTAGTTGAACATTTGAAGAGTTATTGACCTTAGAGATTCTATTTTTGATTGAGAAGCATTGTAATGTTTAATAGAAATTATCCTAAGGTGTTGTACACGCCAGTATGAAATATGCAATGTCAATGTCTACAGGAAGTAGTGGTGCATCATCATATTAAAGTAGCATATACTCTACATCATATTAAACTAGCATATACTCTACATGCTCTTGGGCATAAGCCTTGAGTTCTTTCAGAGAAGCAAGAAAATCATATTGTTTTCTGTCAACTTGAATTACATCATGCTAGAATGCCTCTGTTATAATGCTAGAATGCTAGAATGCCACAGTTCTTAGATGCTTCGCGTCACTGTACATCTGCAGTGAGGTGCTCTTTTTTGGAGTTTCAGTGGGATTTTTCAGTGGAATGTAGGGTTTATTGTTCTAAAATGTGGTTGTATAATCTATAATGTTTTGTTATTAAAAGAACTGAGCCACGGTCTAAGTACTTAAATTAATGGCCGACCCTTTCACCTTGGAATGAAAGGAGTTTCCTTTTTAGTTATACAGAGAGATGTTACTTATTATTTAGCATTCCTGTGGGTATAATTTTTATGGTGAACTTGTAGATAATTCCACAGTTCTTAGATGCTTCTCGTCACTGTACATCTGCGGTGAGCTGCTCTTTTTTGAGAATTGAGCTGACAGAGGATTCATTAGGTAAATAGAGTTTCCTATCTGGGAATTAAGCTGACAGAGGATTCATTGTTTTTATGACAGGGTTGATGTGATCAAGATTGCATTTTGTTTAGTTGATTATTATTTAAACCTAATTATTATTTAAATTTCAAATGTTCCATTTATTCTATAACAGCATTAAATTTTATCTGATTATGTACCTACCTTAATGGTATAATGCCAAGTTTCCTCTTTGAACAAAGGGTAGGGTGGTATGTTTTGTTCAGACCTGATTTCCCAATATTCTGGTACTGGCATTGTACATAGTACATACTGTAACTCTATTTTCCTCCGACGAATTTAAATCTATCTGAAACTACATTGTATTGTAAGTTTCATTGTATGGTTAGTTACTGCAAATTATATTTGGCATATATGAAGTAAATAAGGTCTGTATTCTTTATTCTCACAGTTAGTTATGTTCGTTAACCCTTTTTTTTGTTTTCAAGCATCTGAAAATACATTGCATTGTCAATTTACCTCAAAATATAACGAGCATACAATTCATGTTCGTTAATCACTTGACATTTACAGAGCCATACAATTCATCACGTAGGATTTCAAGAGTTGTATAATACTATTAGTCTTTACTCTTGTCATTGTTGAAATTCTGTTTTACACGATTTCTCTTTTGGACTGGTTTATTGTATTTAGATGTGTTTTTTGAATCACTTGACATTTACAGAGCCATACAATTCATCTCTCATCTTAATTGAATCACTTCAATTCAATTATGAATTCAATTTCTTCGTTCAATTATGAATTCAAAAATCTGATATAGGCTAAGGCTATAACTTCAATTGCTCCCTGTGTTGATCTAACTAATATAGGCTAAGGCTATAATGTCTCGATCAGGAATCAATTGCTCCCCGTGTTGATATACTTGCCCACCACGTGAACGCCATGCGAAAGGACAAGTGTCGTACATGAGCTGGCCCTCCTGACGTGGCCCCTGGTCCAGTCAGCGCTGAGGTGTTCGGGCACTGACCCCTCTCCCCTATATAATCTCACAATCCTTTAATTATAGTTTTTACTGACTGTCATAACAAACATTAAATCAATCTTTTTATGCAGTATTGCATATTAAGTATGGTATGTTGAGCTTGATAAAAACATTTTAAATATTTTGAATTAGGATGTGGGTATTCTAGGTACTGCATGATTTAATTTATTTTAGGACATCTACTTAACAGGATGCAATGCAAGACCACTTCATCTCTCATCTTAATTGAATCACCTCTGTACAGTGTTCAATTATGAATTCAAAAATCTGATATAGGCTAAGGCTATAACTTCAATTGCTCCCTGTGTTGATCTAATTGATATAGGCTAAGGCTATAATGTCTCGATCGGGAATCAATTGCTTCCCGTGTTGTTATACTTGTTATTTAACATGATATTTGGTATCTATTTCTGTTCATCAAAGAGCATGTAATGTTCAAGGGATAGTTTGTTTAGATGCATTCAGATTGTTTTGTTAATGATGTTCAATTCAATTATGAATTCAATTTCTTTGTATAACCACCACAAAGCCGAGGTATAACCACCACAGAGCTGAGTATGTTAACCTCCTTTTTATTGAGTGATTTTGATTGATGAAGTTTGCAATGAATTTTGATGATACTTGTTATTTAACAGGATTAGATGCAAACAAGGGATAGTTTGTTTAGATGCAATCAGATTGTTTTGTTAATGATGTTCAATTCAATTATGAATTCAATTTCTTTGTTCAATTATGTCATAAAAAATCTGATATAGGATAAGGCTATAACTTCAACAAATTAACAAACTTGTAGGATTTAGAAACTGTTTGATATGTAGGAATTATGAACTGTTTGATATATAACTTCATAAAAAATCTGATATAGGCTAAGGCTATAACTTCAACAGATTAACAAACTTGTAGGATTTAGAAACTGTTTGATATGTAGGAATTATAAACTGTTTGATATATAACTTCATACAAAATCTGATATAGGCTATAAGGCTATAACTTCAACAGATTAACAAACTTGGGGGATTTAGACACTGTTTCATACATACTAATTTGAAAATGTTTGTAGCTTCCCAAACATCCATGGATGCTATCATTAGCAAACATATTTGATCCTTACCAAAATCACAGTGTCTTGTAGTTACAAAAATTAAGTCATGGCACCTCTATGCTTGATGGCTTCCATTTCCTGCATTGCCCAAGTATGGTGGACTGCCCAACATTGGATGATTAGGATGTGCCTGAATTTTGGCATATGGTTGACTCCAATTTGCTCCATGTAGCCATGGTGGGACTGAGTAGCCCAAGTGTCCACTTGTGTTACTAACCCCAGCACTGACTGCAGGTGTCATATAAACACAATTAGGATTCAAACCTGCACTGGTAGGGGTATAAGAGGTGGGCCTAACCCCTGCGTGATAGCTAGGGACTTGGATGTTAATCAGGTCTTGGAATGATGGTGTTTGCTCTGCAATGTGGTCCAGCGTGTTAGACATCAACCTATTTGCCTCAAACTGTCTTGAACCATGTTCTTCTCTGCTTGTCACCCCTTGTCCTTTTTCCAACTCTTGTTGAACCTTTCTTGCCTCTCTCTGTTGCCTTGCCAATTTCTTTTGATGTTCCTTATCTTCCCTTGCTTTTTGTCTTTCCAACCTTTCCTTTGCTCGAGCTTCTGCTGTTGCAATCCTTGCAACCCTCTTTTCATTGGCTAACTCCTTATTTCTCTTTTTAGTTTCCTGAATTTCATTCTTTTTACGTTCAGACTCGAACATTAAATTCATATAGTCTTCAGATGTGAGCAATTGTGAACTCCTCCCTAAACGAAGATAATATGAGGTTGAGTTCCTTGATGAGGCCTTCACTCTCTCTACTGGTAGCTTTAGGAATGCACCAAGTAATCTCTGCTTTTCCGGACCTGCCTGCTGGATTTCATCTTCTGGGACAATTGAATGGCCCCCATTGTTGTCTTCTTCAGGTACTTCATGTTGAATAGGCTCCTCTTCTAGTGATCCATTGTCCACAAAATAATGAACAAGTTCGGTGTTCAACCCTGATGGTTGTGAAGGCATGTCCATGCTTTCATCCTCATTGGTGGTAGATACATTATTTCCAGTGATATTCATCACGGCCTCTGCCAACCATGATGGTGCACTTACTTGGGTTGGCATGGTCAATTGCTCATTGTCAGCTGCATCAGTGGGTGTCACAACCTCATTGATATTGTTAGTTGGTTCATCACTGAACTGTGTCTCACTGACATGCTCAACATCATCACCACCACAGAACAACCCTTCAGAAAGGGACATTATACCTTCAGCAACAGCTACATCTTCTTGGGCACCAACGTGCTCTTCTAAGTTCTCTGCTTCTTGACCTTCCACTTCAAATGCTTGGCTACATGTGGTATCATGCATAAGAGCATCAAAATTGAGTGGCCATATACCAGTCCTCCTAAATCCAGCCTTGATATTAGAAGGTGTGAGAGCCCTTTTAAATGCTTTGCTAGCAAGCTCAGCTAGCTCAAACCTCTTTACTTCCACCCCTGGATTCTTTTCCATCCATGAAGCTCGCTCGACCCTGAAATAGTTCTTGAAAGGCCCAAACACGCTCACATCAAGGGGCTGCAATCTGTGAGTAGTATGAGCCGGCAATGTTAACATGTCAATGCCCAACTTATTGGCCTCCTCGATTGTCTGCACAGCCATGTGGCTTCCATGGCCATCTAAAATCATCAAGTGCCTGTTTTCAGGCGAGACACCACCCGGTACAGAAGCAGCAAAGTGGCAAAGCCAATTTAGGAACAGTTCCTTTGTCATCCATGCATGTGGATGTGCAGCCATGCATGCCCCCGGTTCACAATTATGTATGTAATTTTTTAGTTGAGTTTTACCTTTAAATAGATAAAATCCTGGTATAGATGAGCCAATTGCATTGACACAGGCAAGAATTGTGATCCACTCCCTGCTCTTAGGCAATATCTTAGGCACATTTCTACTCCCTCTCTTGGCAATTACCCGCATACCGCAATTTCTTCCTGCCTGTAAGCCTGTCTCATCGTAGTTCCATATGTGGTCTGGGGCATATGAGTGCTGGTCATATGCAGCAGAAAGAGTGTTATAGAACTTGGAAACAATTGAAGGGCGTAGATTTAAAGCCCGGTCTCTGTCAAGGCCCTCTGCTGTACGTAACACAAGGTCTGGATGCCTCTTTTTAAACCCACTCCACCATGACTTACCAGGAAAACCATATTTAAAGGGGTTTGGCCTCCCTTGACATATTTGAGCTACAGTGGATTTAAGTTGGATAAGCTCTAACCCATGTCCCAATTGGGCCATCTCCTTACACCACTCCACCACCTCATCTTCCTCCTCTTCAGTCATGACTGTAACAGGCCCTCTATGCTTTGTATTAGTCAACCTATTTATCTAATAATGTATGTTAGAGGCAGCAATACCATGTTTTTTTGCTGATGCACGGATTGAATATCCCTTAAACTCGATGTCATCAATTGCAGCAAGCATGTCTTCCTTCGTCCAGCCTCTGATTGCACTGATTTTCTTTGTTGAAATTGCACCTTGTATTGTGGTCGAAGGTGGTTCTGTGGCTGATGGTGGGCTGGGATGATCTGCAACCACAGGGTCCTTTTCAACTACATTACTAGGAGAAATGGGAGCATTGACATCATCATCTGATGAACTGCTCCGCAGTTGGGCCCCCCTTCTCCCTCGCCTCCTGTTCCTTATCCGATCTGCAACAGAAACTCTTGGCATGGCTACAACCTGCAATTTCCAACATCGTTAAGAAATTTGGTAAGTATTACAGCACAACTGTATAGAGTAAACTATAATTATGTATGAATTCCAAAATTTCTGCTAATAACATGAAATCTTTCAGTTGTTTGTTGTGAATTAATTGGAATTGAAGTATTACTTGTCAATTATGTATTACTTGTAATATCAACATCAGAAAGATATGTGATACCTACATGGCTGTTAGCTACATGGACTTGTCTAAAATCAATAAGTGCCTATTTTAAAATGGACTTATATTTGGACATGGACTGTGTGTTAGAACTATTTTTATTGAAAGATTTTATTCAATATAAAGTCAATATCCAAATCTGCTTAATATCTTGAATAACATTATTGAAGAACAACGAAATACCTATATGTTGTTTCCAGCAACTGATGAAGAGAGTGAATAGCAACTGATGAAGAGAGTGAATGTAACACTGTGCACACACTCTGTCTGGAATGTAACACTGTGCACACAATCTGTCTGGAATGTAACACTGTGCACACACTCTGTCTGGAATGTAACACTGAGCACACTCTATCCTCTGTTTGTATGTCTGGAACACTGTCTGAAAAGGATTGTATGTCTGCAAAATGGAAACTCACTGTCTGAAAACTCACTTTCTGAAAACTGTATGTCTGCAAAATGAATGGAACACTGTCTGAAAACTCTGAATGTATGTCAGCAGTAGTTTAAGAGCAAAACAAATGCCTCAAATGCAGTAACAGTTGATGTTTTATAGTTTTATGATTTAGAATTTCATTGGTAGGGAAGATTGGCATGGATTGCCATCTCCCAAATTTAATTGTGTGGTGTGGATTGATTTGTACATGATCCAATGGCTGAAAAGCTTTCATGGTTGATCCTTGTGCTTTCCTGAATTTAATTTCGAGCTGTTGTGTTTAATTCTTGAAATGAAAGGTTGGGTGAACTATTTCCTGAATTGAATGGTGTCATTTAATGTCTTCAATAGGCTGAATGGTTAAACAAACATGTAGATATTGCTGACAGACATTTCACCTATTTTTGTGCAGGTGGTACTCAGTCTTTGTGTAGGTGTTACCTAGTTTTTGTCCAGGTGTTATTCAACAATGAGATGTAGTCCCCCAATGCAAAATCAGTGGAGGACTGTTTGATGGGATAACTGTACTTTTGGAGGGTAGCATTGTAATGTTTTGTAGTGCATTTTGCCTTAAATGATAATTCAGAACTGGAGGTACTTGAGACAGTAGGTCTTGTCAACTTGTGATGTTAGACTTGGTGTATGGCAGTTGTTGGTCTAGTAAAAAACTGGGCCCATTTTGGACATATTTATGTAACTTATATAACTTATTATCAAATATTTATGTGCATATTATCAAATATTTATGTGCATATTTTAGTGAGTTTGTAGTTTATGTTTGCTGGATGTGTGGGACCAGTAATATAACTACTACTGGTCCTTGCACAACAATAGAAGCCTCTCCCGTAATGACCGAAATATTTACCTCTGAATCTTGTTGTGACGTGACAGATCAACGCAGTGGTAGTTCTGAAAGAGGGGGCTACTGTAACTGAAAGATAAATAAGGGATTTATGCAAGAAAAATTTGGCAAGTTTCAAAATACCGATAAGGGTATTCGTCACAGACGTTATACCGAAAACTGCAACCGGAAAAGTCCAGAGGCGACTGGTTGCGGAGCATTTCATAGGAGTTGTCTCAGCTGCGAAGGTTCCTAAATTTGGGGCATAACTTACTTCCTCTCATTGTTAACTACAACCGCTCCACTATTTCCTAATCCATTTTATATGCAAAATCTCATGTTGTGTCGTCTCGTTTCATAGCTTGGATCTAAGACTAGCATTCTGTGGCAAAGGAAAACCATTCTTTATTGACGCCTGGTATGTGTCATTTATTTATTTATGATGTGGATGGTAAAATAATAAAGACTATTTATGGTTGTTGTCATATCATATGAGTTAGATGATATGGCGGATTGTAATGTAATCCATCGAAAATAAAGAAAAAATCAGCGATGGTTGTCGGGAATTCATCCTTCTCTCAGCGATCCATGCCAAGAGTTTCTTCTAAGTTGTTGTGTAGCTTGGCGCAGATATGTTCTTGATTTAAAGAAGTATCTTTAAATATCCTACTATTTCGTTCTTTCAAGAGGTTCCATATGAGTAGGCCTGGAATGAGCTACCAGAGACGATTTAAGATATTTATGGAATAGGGATTGTCCTGGCACCTGCTAATGTTGTTGGTGATGTTGCCTCGATCTCAATTCGATATTCTATGGAGGATCTCAATCCTGTCCTAGAAAGTGTTGGATATGGGGCAGAGGTCGAGCAGGTGATCGATGCTTTTGATGTCATTATGACATAGAGGACACCTCGAAGGACCCACAAAGCCTCTCTTCATAAGATTCTCCCATTTGAGGATGCGTCTTTTACCTATTAGCTTTAAAAATTTAGCTACTTTGGGCCAGATCTTAGCTGTCCATATCTTCTTCCATAGCTGATTTATAGGGACAGGGTTCGAAGGTTGGATGAGATGGTAGGCTTCTTTAGTTAAGTAGTTACCACTTAGATTATGGCCCCAACGAAGAATGTCTGACCCTTGTGGAGTTTTGATTCTCCTTTTTTTAATTCCTCCCAAATATCTTTGTGTTGTTCATTGTTCCAATCTACCTGCCATCTCTCTGTGTGGAGCCAATTCCTGTAACCTTGAGTTGTTTCATTAGTCCAAAAATCCTGGACACGGTTTTGTTCTCTTTCCTGTAAGACTGTGCGCTAGATGGGGTGAGGGAAGATCGAGGATAGACTAGGCATTTTTTGCCAAGAATCCTCCCAGAACCGGACTTCAGTTCCATCACACAGTTCCCAAAAGCTATGGGTTTGGATCATATATTTTTGTTGACTGGCTACATTCCAGACTTGGGATCCTCTAAGAGCGATATTAAATCTAATTAGGTCCTCGTTGGGCCAATTTCTGGCATATTTGGCTGCCCATAAGGATGCCTACGGTTTATGTGGGTTGGATACCCATTTCCACCATATACTGTCTCCCATGATAATTTTTTTGTGCTCTAGGTCTCTTAGATCAAGTCCTCCCTGAGTTTTCGGTGTACATACCTCTTTCCATTTTACTATCACCCATTTTTGCTTGTCTTTGGATCCCCCCAGAGGAAAGTTCGTTGAAGGTTGCGAATGGATTTGAGGACCTATTTTGGTGCATACATAACAGAAAAGAGGTATATGGGCAGAGATTGAAAAACATATTTGATGATAACGAGGCGTCTGGAAATGTTGAGAGAGCGATGGGTCTAGGTGGATATTTTAGTCTCCATTCTATCCAACAACTCTCTCCAGCATGAATGTTTGATAACTGAGTCTATGAGAGGAGCTCCCAAGTATTTGGATGACAGAGAGGCTGTGGTGAAGCCAAGGATATGAGCTATGTTGTGCTGGGTGATAAGAGGCATGTTGAAAAATAAGATTTGATATTTTTCAGGGTTAATAGTGGTTCCAGAGGCTTCAGCGAAACAGTCAAGAAGGGTTCTGAGGGTGCGAGCTTCCTGCATAGAGGGGTGACCCATGATCATGTTTTCATCCAAAAATTGCTGATGGGAAATGGGGGGAAGATTGTGTAATGGGATTCCTTGAAGATCATGAGATCGGATCGAGCTCTTGATCAGAGGGCCCAGACCCTCGACCATGAGAACGAAGAGAAAAGGCGAGAGAGGATATCCTTGCCTTATACCTTTGGAGGGTTTGAATGTTGCCGAGGGGATGCCATTTACTAGGATAGAGACGAAAGGAGAGGATATCAGGCTCATGATCCAATGAACCCAAGTTTGATTGAAGCCAAAGGCTAGAAGAATTTGCTTTATGTAGTACCATCTGAGCTTCTTAAAGGCCTTGGAAAGGTCAATTTTGAGGAGCATGCCAGGCTTTTTTTAGGTTTTTAAGGAGTGGATGACCTCATGGGTTAGAATGATTCCATCAAGGATCTGCCTACCCTCAACATAGCCCATTTGCCCTGGAGAGATGAGCATGGGAAGAAGCTGTTTCAATATATTAGCTATAACTTTAGAAATAATTTTGTAAATAACATTGCAGAGTGTTGTCGGTCTGTACTTACTTGGGGAAGCAGCATTTTCTTCCTTTGGGATGAGAGTGAGGAAATTTGCATTGAGAGTTGGTAGAATCCAGTAGGTATTGCATGATTCCTCCACTATGCCCCATACTTCCTCTTTGATAGTGTCCCAGAAGAAGTGGAGGAAGTTGGTGGTAAATCCATCCGGCCCTGGGGCTTTCCATTATTTTAATTGGAAAACCGCTTGTTTGACCTCCATCAATGTTGTGGCTTTGAGCAGCATCCTGTTATGATCCTCATTGACCAATTTTGGAATATGTTGTGTGAATTTCTCAATGGCCTCCTGTCGCTTAGTATTGGATTCTTTGAGGATGTCCTTGAAGTGGTTGAACAGTTCCTCTGTGATCTCCTCATGTTTTTCCATACGCTCCCCATTTTGATTCTTGAGGACTGTTCCATTCTCCTTCCTTGAGCCAACATATCCGAGATTTTTGTCTCCATAGGATTTCTTCTTGAATTCCTCTTCCTTGAAGTTGGGTTGTTAGTGTATTTTCCTTGGTCTTTGAGTCTATTGATATTTCTTCTGAGATGAATTTTTTTTGGAGTTACTGCATTTGCGTTTCCAAATCTCTTTGTTCTTTGAAGATGTTTCCAAAGGTGGTATTGTTCCACAGTTTTAGTTTCCCTTTGAGAATCTTTAGTTTCTGCTAGAACTGATACATTTTTGTGCCCAAGGGTGGATTGAGGGAAGCCCAACAATCTGAGATAAGGTCTTTGAACCCTGGATGTTTGAGCCAAATTTTTTCAAAGCGAAAAGGTTTGGGTGTGGAAATACCAGGTTTGAGCCATTGGAGTTTGATTGGCCAATGATCTGAACCAAAGCTGGGGATGATGGTGGCTGCATGCTCTCCTACTAGATGGATGAAGTCTTCCATGATGAGGAGGCGGTCCAATCTAGATGAAATTTGATGGGATCCTCCCCTCCAAATATTCCAAGTTAAGATGCCATTGGATGTTTAAAGATCTATTAGATGATTTCCTTGGATGAAATCCTTGAATTTGGTGTTGTTCATGTCAAGATGGGTTCTTCCTCCTTTTTTCTCCTGAAAGGTTGTGATCATGTTAATGTCTCCTCCAATCAGCCAGAGAGGGTGAGTTCGTTGGTTGTTCAGATCTACTATGCTGTTTGAAAGCTCTGTTTTTTGTTGTATTAATTGTGGGAAGTAGACATTCGTGAGATGTCCATGAACGTTGGTTCCAATCAGGTGGAAGGAAGCTTGAATAAAGTGTCGATGTGCCTGAATGTTATCTAGGGTGATCAAGTGGGGATTCTAGAAAATTTCTAGGCCTCATGAAGCTCCACTTGTGTCAATAGCTACGGTGTTGCAGCCTTTCGAGAGTCTTTTGAAGATTGTGTCTAGAGTTGAGCTGAAGAATTTGTTTTATTTCATAAATAAAATCGTGGGGTTTTCCTCAGTAATGCTTTTCTTGATTAACCTATGCTTGGAGGGACTATTTAGCCCTTTTATATTCCATGAGATGATCTTCATTAAGGGGTGTTGGGGACTACAGAGTAGGAACTTGTTAACTTGGGATACCCATGTTAACCAGTCGCTGCAGATTGGTTCTTCTTCCTCGTTTTCAGTATTATTTCATAATGATTTTAGTGTTCAGGAGTGTGCCACCTTGAATGACGAGGGAGGGTATCTATTGAGCTCTGAGGAGGACTTCCTCCAATTTCTGGATCTGTTGATGTGCAATTGATATAAAGTCTTTCCGCTTGCATGCATCTTCCAACGCCATGATGTCGAGGTCCCCGTACTCAATGATCTCTAGTTCTTCTTCCATTGCTTCAAGGATTGATTCAAGGACTGCGCCTTTGACTTTTTATGAGTTTTCCATTCTTTGCGATGAGGATTGGGGTGTCAGAAAGGCTTCCAGTTGGATTTTCGTTTGTTGGGTCTTTGAAGTCTGCGGATTCTCCTGTGGGGGTCAATATGAGTGTCTTGGGATTTCATTCTAATTCTCATTCAGTTGTGTTAAAGCATCAAAATTGTTTCTTGATGCTGGGTCTCTTTTACTCTAGTTCACCTTTGACTTCCTTGTGTGTCGTTTCCTTCCAGCAACTTTTATGAACCCTTTTGTGTCTTTGTCTGTGTAGTCGTTGGTCAGAACAGATCTTTGATTTAGGGGGCAGTCTTTGAATAAGTACCCACACTGGTGGAATTTCCTACATCTAAATGGTACATGTTCATAATCTAATGTTTGGATCCATTCATAGTCATCATGAAGCAGGATTACCTCATCGGGGAGAGACTTTGTGATGTTCATGTATACGCATATCCTTGCATAGGCTGCATGCCTATTAATATTTGTCTCTTCGGCTATTTTAATGAATTCACCCAGAGAGTTGTCGATGTCTTAAAGGGTTATCCCGTCCCAATAGTCCTTTGGTAGGGTGTAGATCCAGACCCAAACTGGAGCCCAACTGAAATATTGTTTTTCTGGGTTGAAGCGTTCGACCCAATTATGCAGGTATAGACTTGCGAAGTTAAAGAAATATGGCCCTCCATCCAGGATTTGGTTTTTTTCTTCAATGCTAGTGAAGATCACATTAAAGAAGCCCTTGGCACATAGTTGTAGATCGATATGGCTCTTGGGCTTCCATTTGGAGGCAATCGAACCTAGAAGAGCTTTTTCTGTAAGCCAGAAACCCATGAAATTTCTTATCAGTCCGTGGTCCTTCATGTACTGGATATTTCCGTTGATTCGATGATATTGGTTATTTTGGTGGCCTTGGGTATGCATGTAGAGGATGTGACTGGTGTTGCTTCTTCAACGATTGCTGTTGTCGATTTCATTGCGGGTGATGCCCTAGTTGGGTCAGGGAGCGGGCCAGGGTTTTTCCTACGATCATTGTCAGCCCCTGTCGTCGCTCCATTAGAGGGGGAACCAGAGGAGGGGGGATCCACAGTCCCCCCACTGTTGTATGTCATGTGTGAACATGTCTGTGCTCTAGAAGAAGAAAATGGCCTCAAGGATGGGGTAGAAGGTCTGTCAGGGGCAACCTGCTCAAAAAACACAAAACCCTAGTTCATGGTGGCAGTGTTCCTTTGGCTCTTTGTCCCTTGTTCAGATATCTCATTGTCAAGTTGAATAGTAATATTAATATTATTAATATTTAAAGATTATTATTATTAATTATAATATTCATAGTAATATATATAATATTAAAATTATTAAATTTAATAAATTTGGATTAATACAATATTAAAATTGTTGTATTATAATATATATTAATATATCATTATATCTATTAACTCTAAATATATATGGGAAGGAAGAACAAAGACATAGAGTGATAGAGGTGGAGAGATAGGGGGAGTCACAAGGGAGAGATGGAGATAAACTAAAGGAGAGGGGAGAGAAGGAATGAAGAGAGAGAGAGAGAGGGAGAGGAGTGAGAGAGGTAGAGAAGGGTAAGAGAGGGAGACACAAAGATGGAAGGGGGGAGAGAGAAGGAGAGGGATGAAGATAGTGAGAAGATTGAATGGTAGAGAGAGGGATGAGGGAAGAGAGAGGGAGGTAGGAGAGAAAGGGAGATAAAGGAAGGATGAGAGAGAGGACTTGAGAGGGAGGAGGGGAGAGGGAGGGATAGAGAGATGGAGTTGGAAGGGAAAAGATGGATGGAATGAGAAAGACATAGAGAGTGATAAGTGGAGATAGAGAGAGGGAGTTACAATGGAGAGATTGAGAGAGTGTGTGTATGTTTAGGTGTGAGATAAAGAGAAAAATAAGGAGAGATGGAGAGAAGGAGAGAGCCTGAAGGGAAATAGTAACATATTTGGACAGAGAGGGAGTGATGGGGGAAGAGAGAGGATTGGAGGGAAAATAAATAGAGAGAGAAAAATTACTGGAGAGAAAATAGAGAGAAAGAGATAGAGAGAGAGAGAATGAGGGAGAGAAAGAGAGAGTGACGGGGAAGAGAGAGGAATGATAAGAGAGATGAATTGAGAGAGAGGAAGAGAGTGAGGGGGAAGAGAGAGGATTGGAGAGCAGAGAGAGAGAGATAGAGAGGAGGAGAGTGAGGGGGAAGAGAGAGGATTGGAGAGAGAGAGAGAGAGAGAGAGAGAGAGATGGGGGAAGAGAGATGAAAGTAGGAGAGAAAGGGAAAGAGAGATGAAAGTAGGAGAGAAAGGGAAAGAGAGAGGATGTACAAGAGAGAGAGGAGGAGAGATGGAGGGATAGAGATATGGAGTTGGAGGGGGAGAGAGGGAGGGAATAAGAAAGACATAGATAGTGAGAAGTGGAGAGAGAGAGGGAGTGACAAGGGAGAGATGGAGAGAGAGTGTGTATGTTTTGGGTGAGACAAAGAGACAAAGAAAGAGATATGGATAGAAGGGAGGAGAGAAAGAGAGAGAAGGAGACGGGGAGGTATATAGTAACAGAGTTGGAGGGTCAAGAAAGAGAGAGAGAGAGAGATGTGGGACATAAAGGGAGAGAGAGGAAGGAAGAGAGTGGAGAGAGGGAGGGGAAGAGACAGGATGTGAGAGAGTGGACAGAGGGAGGGGAAGAGAGATGAAGTTGGAGGGGGAGAGAGAGGGAGGTAAGAAGAAAGAAATAGAGAGGGAAAGGTGTAGAGAGAGAAAGGGATTGATAAGGAAGATGTAGATAGAGGGAGAGAGGAAAACGTAAGGAAAGAGAGAGAAGCCAGGGAGAGGGAGATAAGGGGAAGAGAGAGTGGGAGATGGAGAGGAGGAGGGAGGGATCGATACATAGATTGGAGAAAGAGAGTGTATGTTTTTGGAGTGATATAGAGAGACAAAGGGAGATAGAAATATTGATGGAAGGTGAAGAGAGGGAAGAGGAGAGAGATAGAGGGAGGAAGGGAGGAATAGAGAGATTTATAGTTATGGAGTGAGAAAGCGTGTGTGTTTGGGGGGTGAGATAGAGATATAAAGAAGGAGATATGAATGGAGATATAGATATAGATGAAGGGGGGAGAGAGGTAAGATTATATCTTGCACTAGATGCATTGATTTTAGTGTTGATGGTGATTTCTAATCCTATTTGATTGTTTGCACTAGATGCATTTATTTTAGTGTAGATGTTTATTTCTAATGATATTTGATTGCTTGCACTAGATGCATTGATTTCAATGTATATGTTTTATAATCCTATTTTATTTCTTGCATTAAATGCATTTATTTCAGTGTAGATGGTGATTTCTAATCCTATTTGATTGCTTGCACTAAATTCATTGATTTCAATGTAGATGTTGGTTTCTAATCCTATTTGATTTCTTGTACTAAATGAATTGATTTCAATGTAGGTAATGATTTCTAAACCTATTTGATTTCTTGCACTAGATGCATTAATTTCAATGTCGATGTTGATTTATAGTTATATTTTATTGCTTGCAATAGATGCATTGATTTCAATGTAGATGATTTCTAGTCTTATTTGATTTCTTGCACTAAATACATTGATTTCGATGTAAATGGTGATTTCTAATCCTATTTGATTGTTTGCACGAAATGCATTGATTTCAGTGTGCATGTTGGTTTCTAATCCTATTTTCTTACTTGCACTAGATGCATTGATTTGATTGTAGATATTAATTTCTAACCTATTGTTTTCTTGCATTATATGCATTGATTTGTGTGTAGATGTTGATTTCTAATCATATTTATTGTTTATAGTAGATGCATTGATTTCAGTGTAGAAATTGTTTTCTAATCTTATTTAATTGCTTGCATTAGATGCATTGATTTCAATGTAGATGTTGTTTTCTAATCTCATTTAATTGCTTGCATTAGATGTGTGTACATGTTGTTTTATGATTTGATGTAATTGAATGTATGATGATACATTAATTTTAAAGTGATTAGATTAACAATGTGCATTGATGTTTACTACAACAACTTGAGCTAAACATTTAAATGGTTTATGATTTCAATGTTTTTCATATAATCGATATAAGAAGATGACAAAACTAAAACCAATAAGGGTGACAATAAGAATAGTAGAAGAAAGTAGTTTGAGATTGATCACAATGACGACTATTTGTAATTGACTACATTCTTATTATTCACATTTTTTATCATTCAACACTATTACATTGTCATTACATTCAAAATATTTATTTCAACATTTTCATCATTAAATTTATTAACAATATTTATCATCTCAACAAATTGAGTTAACTAAGAAAATTTAAATTAATCATATATTTGTTGGTTCCTCTCACCTAAATTAAGATAGATCTAGGTTGGTTATTATATAAATAAATGTATCTTTTTGAAAAAAATTATTGAATATATATTATCTTATTGGTAATTATATTTCCAAACCATATTTTTCAAATAAAAATTTAAATTTTATATAGAATTGATGAAAAATACCAATAAAAAGATAGATAGAATATAATGTTTAAAAGATAGGTTTAATTTTGAGTGAAACAAGAGCAACTCCCATCGAAGCAATTGCTATGGTGAGGCTCATAAGATATCTAAAAAAAAATTAGCAAATGGGAGTAGGTAGATGGCCTAGTGTTATTTTCAACGAAGGCATGAGTGAAACAAAGAAAACATGGATGATACAAAACTACACATGGATGCAAAAATTGAATATCTACCTCAATACTTATCTCACAAATAGCAAGGAGCTAAAGAATTTTGTTATGGAGAAGTTTGGTAAAGAGGTATGGAGAAAAGAGTTGGGTAGAAAGAAGAAGTACTACATTGAAGAATTCAACCCTTCCTATGATCTCCAACAAAAAGTACATTGGAGCTAACATTCCGTGGAGGAAAAGGTTCTTATTGCTCGGTGGGAACCAACTAGCATCAACTTAGGTGTGAAACATGGCTGTGGAAAAGGTCTAAAGGAGCTTGGGAAGAATGGGTGTGTACATTTTGCATGTCTCGGCAGTGAAATCGGAAAACCATTTCATTTTGGAATGTGATGCATTCAAAGACATCATTTAATACTATGGAAATATACTAGCAATTGCACCTAATGTTGCAAAAGAAACACCATAAGAAAGAAGTTAGAAGGAAAGCAATTGTAATTAATTTGATGTGGCCTTATATTTATGTTTTAAAGTCATTGGATATATATATATATATATATAATTGTTTGTAAATGCATTGGGAGTGCACTATTATAATTTGTTGCAGATAAAGAAGTAAGTGATATACAGACTTTTAGCGACTTAAAGATTGTAACTGATCGAGTTCACAGAGTTAGTAAGATAGGGAATTTAATTTTGAATCCCATTATGAGAAAGAAAATCAGAGAAGCACCCAATTTCAACTTATAAATAATGATGTATAGTTCATGATGATATATTAAGTTGAATAAACTTCCTATAGAATATTCCTGTCTTTTTGGAATATGATGTATGTTTACTTCCTATTTACTTGCTATAAATAATGATGCATATTTCATGATGATATATGAAGTTGAATAAACTTCCTATAGAATATTCCTATCTTCTTGGAATAATTATGTATATTTACTTCTTATCTTCTTGGAATAATGATGTATATTTACTTCATATTTGCTTGGAATAATAATGTATATTTCATGATGATATATCAAGTTAAATATTTCAGAACTTCCTATCTTCTTGGAATAATGATGTATATTACTTCTTTCTTGGAATAATGATTTATAGTTTACACTGTTGTGTTATGCATCATGAATTCATGATGGTATATCAAGTTGAATATTTGGACACATCTTTCTATCTTCTCCTATCTTCTTGGAATAATGATGTATAATGATACATAGTTTCTACTATGTTATGCATCATGAACTCATGATGGTATATCAGAGTTAGATATTTGAGACACAAATTCTTATCTTCTTAGAATAATGAGGTGTATATTTACTCCCTATCTTCTTGGAATAATAGAAAGAAAACAATTGTAATTAATTTGATGTGGCCTTATATTTATGTTTTAAAGTCATTGGATATATATATATATAATTGTTTGTAAATCCTTGGGAGTGGACTATTATAAGTTGTTGCGAGATAAAGTAAGCGATATACAGTTTTTAGCGACTTAAAGATTATGGCGATCACGAACGACGAGTTAGTAAGATAGGGAATTTAATTTTGAATCCCATTATGAGAAAGAAAATCAGAGAAGCACCCAATTTCAACTTATAAATAATGATGTATAGTTCATGATGATATTAAGTTGAATAAACTTCCTATATAATATTCTTATCTTTTTGGAATATGATGTATATTTACTTCCTATTTACTTGCTATAAATAATGATGTATATTTCATGATGATATATGAAGTTGAATAAACTTCCTATAGAATATTCCTATCTTCTTGGAATAATTATGTATATTTACTTCTTATCTTCTTGGAATAATGATGTATATTTACTCCTATCTTATTGGAATAATAATGTATATTTCATGATGATATATCAAGTTAAATATTTCGGAACTTCCTATCTTCTTGGAATAATGATGTATATTACTTCTTTCTTGGAATAATGATTTATAGTTTCTACTCTGTTATGTGTTATGCATCATGAATTCATGATGGTATATCAAGTTGAATATTTCAGACACAACTTTCTATCTTCTCCTATCTTCTTGGAATAATGATGTATAATGATGCATAGTTTCTACTATGTTATGCATCATGAACTCATGATGGTATATCAAGTTGAATATTTCAGACACAAATTCTTATCTTCTTAGAATAATGGTGTATATTTACTCCCTATCTTCTTGGAATAATGATGTATATTCTCTAGTCTATTATGCATCATTTTTCATGACACAACTTTCCATCTTCTCGAAATAATGATGTTAATTATGTTGCATCATTTTTCATGAAAAATATGTTAATTATGTTGCATCATTTTTCATGAAAAATATCAAGTGGAATATTTAAAATCATTTTTCATGAGAATATTTCAGACAAAACTTCCTATCTTCTCATAATAATGATGTTAATTATGTTGCATTATTTTTCATGAAAAATATCAAGTGAAATATTTCAAATTATTTTTCATGGGAATATTTCAGACAAAACTTCTTATCTAATTATGTTAGTGGATTATTGAAATAACGATGTTAATTATGTTGTGAATTGCTTGAAATAATGATGTTAATTATGTTAGTGAATTATTAAACTTCCTATCTTCTTGAAATGAGGAATGATGATGTTAATTATATAAAAGCATATCTTCTTGGAATGATGACGAATTGCCCACAAGAAAAAATTGGCATTCTCCCACTTTATTGCACCTATATAAATTTTAGTTTCACATAAATTTAATAAACTTCCATTGATAATTTCAAGTCTTTTTGGATACCATTCAAGAACTCGTCCTTCGCCAACACTCAATAAAATGCATGTGCGTTATGCTATACATACATCAAACAAGAATATAGCATACATCAAACAAGAATGTATTTGGCGTTTATAGAAAAATAAGGCACTAGGATCGAATGGAATTGATCTGGGTAAATTTTTATTTCTTTGACATATATCAATTTGGTGTTTGTGAGAGCTTGGTTCAAATGCATATGCATATCCAGAATTGTTAAATGCCCTGTAACTATGTAACATGGTTTGGGAGATGGGCATGGTTGAGCCAACATAAAGGAAAAAAAGTTAATATTTGTTCCAAAGACTCTGGTGCTTGGTGTCTGTTTCTTTTCGATAATGCATGCCCTCATTGTAGATCTATGCGTCAGGCTGCAATTGCACAGCTACATCAGCTACATCTTCCCTCATACAATGACTTAGGGTAGATGAATTACTGCCAATCTAGAAGAGTCTACATCGCAAGTTCCAATCTCAAGAGAATCTACATCGTTTAAGTTTCAGAATACGGAGCTCAACTCAAGGAGTACTCTGTGCTTTCTATGCACCCACAGCGTGAAAGGTCTACTCAGATAATTTCGGTAACTTACTCTTTATAATAAATAGCATAAACCCTTTTGATGCTCGGTTTGTTAAGCATTTGGGGATTTAATAATGCTGAAATGTGAACTCTTTGCAATTATATTACTACGGTTAATATGATGAATTTATATTACTGTATTTTATTTTAAATAGGACTCGGCTTGGATTTTCCTTTTCATTTTATTTGAATTTTTTCTTTAGCCAGAATTGACATGATAAATAGCATAAACTTTTCTGATGCTCGGTTTGTTAAGCATTTCGGGTTTTAATAACGCTGAAATGTAAACTCTTTGCAATTATATTACGACGGTTAATATGAATTTATATTACTGCATTTTATTTTAAACAGGACTCGGCCTGGATTTTCGTTTTCATTTTATTTGAATTTTTTCTTTAACCAGAATTGACATGATGAATCTATTCTGTTTAAATATAAAATGACACTACATAAATCGATAAACAAAGAGGAAATAAAAGAAATCCATACACCGTCCAATGGTGGAAACTGTGAATTCCACAAAATCTTTTTGCAATCTTGAGGTTTGGTTAAACCAGCCGGGCAAACAACAACATTCTGTGCACCGTAAGCCTTTCATTCCTTGGCTACTTCCTCCAGTCGATTTCGCTGCCTGGCCACCACCACCAGATACAACTATTGCAAAACAGATAATGAGATTATTTCTACAGTTAGCGAACAGGTGATAGCCATGAAGAGATCTGGCTGGAATAACTGTAGGGTTAGAGAAACAAATGATAGCTCTTCAGAGACCTAGTTGAGATAGCACCTGCAGAGGCATCACACAGCACACACAAATTGGATCATTGTTGGAAACATTCCTCCTCAATCCAACAATTGGCTGAAACATTCCTCCTAAAAAATTTCTAAACCATGTGTATTTGGGGAAACTCATAAAGAGAGAGCCAAGCAATTTCAAGTTGAGAATCAAGAACCCATCGCCAAAATACAAAGGTGCAAATCGTAAAGCTAACAAACAACGGAAGAATTTGGAATTTGTATGCAAACAACACCCTGTATCTTCACCCAAACGGGGAAGGCCCTAAAGCTTGAAAGAATTTTAAGAACCCAAGTCATAAAACTGCAAAGCGTATTGACCTGAACCAAAACCAGGGAAAATCTTCAACTGGAATTAAAATTCTGTGCTTCAAAATCGAAAGAATCCAAATGATCATAACAGAGCAGAAACCTGAATTCTTCTTAAGCCCAGAAAGCTAAAAGTCTCAACAATTTGGAATCCAATATAAATCTTGTACCTTTCTTCCTCTCTCCTTGAGAATTGGTGTGAACGAGGCCATCAGATACACAACCATCTTGAAAAGCAGCAGCATTAGCAACTGAATCGCAAGACTCCATAACTGAAGCTGAGGCCGGACTGTTATTACAGGAGGATGCGTTGTTGGAATAATGCAACAAATTTCTCATACTCACACTCTAGCGTATCGGCCCATCAATTAGCCGAACTCCAAACAATTTCACGCCATGGTTGGGGCATGTTTTGGAATTATGGCCATTGTGCCCACAGTGCGAACACTTGTCATGTTTACCGCCCTTGAAATTAATTAATCGAAAGCCTAGAGACAGACAAATTAAAAATAAAACCCAAACAGAGCCCAATTCGTACCAAATTACAGAGATGCCAGGAACCAGAGAATTCTAAATCCAAAACCGAAGACAAATCCAAATAACTAAAAACTAAAATCCTCAAACAGATAATCTTTGCATAAAATACTAAAATTAAGTTAAAGCTTAGAAAACAGTAGATTGCAGGTTTCTAACCTGCGGAGCTTAAAATCTTTTTGGACGTCAGGTTTGAAATCTGCAATGCAGCACAAAGGCTGTGTAATATTGGTGTCGGTGGTCTCATGAGCAGCAGAGCAGCATGGAGTCTTCAAACGCACTGATATGTAATGCAATTAGTTAGTTAGTTAGGTTGAAGGAGTTATGTGGATCTAATGGTTTAAAACAATTCAATCGTCTAACATTTCATCCAATGGCCCAAACACGGACAGAGTGACACTTAGCGAAGTTGTTTTCAAATAATAACGCCTTACGGCGTAATTAGCATGGGTTTCTTGGCATTGTCTTTTGAACGATGAGATTGTTGGAAGGTTGAGCCAACTCATCATCAATTTGAATAAGAAAAAACTCAAATACAAAAGGCCAAAAATAAAATAAGCTATAGAACTATTTTTAATTTAGTGAACATTAAAATATCATTTCATTGGACATTACTCCTCGTGAACATAATATTTATTATATAATAATCTCCCACTTTTTGTCACTTCTTATACAATGGACAAATGCCAGCCCCCGTGATTCACGAAATCAACAAAACACACCATCAGCACGCATCCAGGGATTTGGGAGAATACAATAAAGAACCGAAGATGCTCTGGATGTGGAGCGAATGAGTGGGCCGCCACCTTACGATTGACGACAAACACTATGACGATCCATCAAATTTAAAATTAAATGGATCGTTTTATAAGCGAAAGAAAAGAAACAGCGGTACCGGTGAGCAGGGTGAGGGTGAGGTTCCATGTGGCAGGCTCCTTACAGCTGGCAACATGACCGTGCTTCATCAAATGTTGGAATGGACGGTGCAACTAACTTAGAATCGAGGCTACACCGCCAAAAGCCGGAACGCACTTATATATATAAAGGGGGTGTGCCCTTTGTATGAATACACAATATTAGACATTGTCCACATTTGACGTTTTAAGCGACCTGCAAGTTGATGTCAACCACTTTCGTTCAGTTTCACTTTATTGATTGCTCTCTGTCAAGGATCCATTTTAGGATTTCTTTGCTTTAATATATTTTCTGGCGTGATATTCCTCACTGTCAACATAGATAAATTTGTGCTTCTTGTGTTGTCGGGATTTTGACAAATTGTCACTGAAGCTTTTACATCTGGCGGGTTATCGTTTTTCTGTACCTCAAATTGCGAGTTGTGATAAACCTGTGAGGGATCCTCTGTGTATTCCCTTTCAATGGCAAACAAAGGAGAATTCCGTCCTCTGACTTTGAGTGCGCTTATAAACAATGTCTGCGACGAGTTTCCCCAACAGAAGGCTCTCATTATGTCAGGGAAACTCGAGGTTACATACGGGGAACTGCAAAGGCTTGTCCATATATGTGCCGCCAAGTTAAGAAACGCTGGGATTGGAAGAGGGGATGTGGTAGCTTTCACCTTTCCTAACTCTATTGAGGTAAAGGTTCACGCTACGTTTTTCCCTCTGTTGAAATAATATTCCTACAATTTTTTTACAGCAACTAAGTCATTTCTGTTTTCTTTATGTCTTTTATCTCAGTATTTCCTGAAATGTCGGATTCGGATTTTCCCTTTTATTTCCCCATTTATTCTGTTAGACGTCTTACAGTGCCAGATTATGCTTTTCTTGGTAATCTGGTGTGGCAAAGGAAAACTGAAGTCATTATTAGATGATATTTCATGTTTCAATAAGCTGAATATGTTAGTTTGTCTTTGGCGCAGTTCGTGATACTGTTCCTTGCAGTGATTAGGGCCAGAGCAGTTGCAGCACCGCTGAATTCTGCCTACACTGAAGAGGAATTCGAGTTCTATTTAGAAGATTCCGGGTCCAAAATGCTTATCGTGTCCACTGAAGGAAATTCGTCCGCCGAAATGGCAGCCATAAAGCTCGGTCTCTCGGTCGCCGCATTACAATTCTGCATCGATACAGACAGAAATCCAACAGTCGAGTTCCACCCGAGATCGAACTTTGTGGTATCAGAGGGCAGCGATGAGGTTAGCGACAGCGACCTGAACCTGGAAGACGACATGGCATTATTTCTTCACACGTCTGGCACCACTAGCCGGCCCAAGGGAGTCCCGTTGACGCAATTAAACCTGGCGGCATCTACGAAGAACATCGTAGACGTGTATGAGCTTTCGCCCTCCGACCTGACGGTCATTGTCTTACCGCTCTTTCACGTCCATGGTCTCGTAGCGTCATTGCTCTCCTCCATCGTCGCAGGCGCAACCGTAGTCATTCCGACCGCCGGTCGATTCTCGGCCTCATCGTTCTGGAACGATATGAAAACCTACGGCGCCACATGGTACACAGCGGTGCCTACCATACACCAAATTTTGCTCGAGAGGCACCACACAAAGCCCGAGAGCGAGTATCCAAGGTTACGATTCATCAGAAGCTGCAGCGCTTCTCTGGCTCCAGTGATACTGGAACATCTGGAGCAAGCCTTCGGTGCTCCTGTTCTTGAAGCGTACGCGATGACGGAGGCTTCTCATTTGGTGACGTCCAATCCATTGTCACATCGTGGTGTTCACAAACCGGGATCGGTGGGCAAGGCGGTAGGGCAGGAAGTAGCCATTCTCGACCACAACGGCGTTGTTCAGAAAAAGGGATGTAGCGGTGAGGTCTGTATACAGGGTTTGAACTTTACCCAAGGTTATCAAAACAACCCCGAAGCCAATAAAACCGCCTTCAAGTTCGGGTGGTTTCACACAGGAGATCTAGGTTACATGGACAACGACGGATACCTGTTTCTCATTGGGAGGATTAAAGAGCTCATCAATCGAGGAGGTAAACGCAATTTGGTAGGAGAGGCTTGTGTTTTGATTAATTTATGAATTTAACATTTTCAAACTATTTTACAGGCGAGAAAATATCACCGATGGAAGTAGACGCTGTGTTACTGTCGCACCCTGCAGTGGCCGAGGCTGTTGCTTTTGCGGTTCCTGATGACAAATACGGAGAAGAGGTGATTTACTTGCTTAATATATTTTCTAGATTTAGCTAATAAATTAAAAAAAGAGATATAATGACCGAAATATTTACCTCTGAATCTTGTTGTGACGTGACAGATCAACGCAGCGGTGGTTCGGAAAGAGGGGGCTACTGTAACTGAAAGCGAAATAAGGGATTTATGCAAGAAAAATTTGGCGAGTTTCAAAATACCGAAAAGGGTATTCGTCACGGACGTTATACCGAAAACTGCAACCGGAAAAGTCCAGAGGCGACTGGTTGCGGAGCATTTCGTAGCAGTTGTCTCAGCTGCGAAGGTTCCTAAATTTGGGGCATAACTTCCTCTCATTGTTAACTAGAACCGCTCCACCTCTATTCCCTAATCCATTTTATATGCAAAATCTCATGCTGTGTCGTCTCGTTTGATAGCTTGGATCTAAGACTAGCATTCTGTGGCAGAGGAAAACCATTCTTTATTGACGCCTGGTATGTGTCATTTATTATTTATGATGTGGATAGTAAAATAATAAAGACTATTTACGGTTGTTGTCATCTCATCTGAGTCATCTGAGTTAGATGATATGGCGGATTGTAATGTAATCCATCGACATCAAACTTCTATTTTATTGGAAAAAAATTATAACTATTTCTAATAGGTGTGTGACAATCGCGGGAAGATGGGGTTTTCTCGCCAGAATTTTGGTGCGATAGATACAGTTAGAAATTGAAAGTTAAGTCAGTCAAAGTTAAGTAAGGGTTTGAGTGTGTGATAGATGAATTTGATAAGTGAATTAGTGAGTAAGTGAAATGAATGTTGAGTAAGTAGTATATGATAGATGATTTTAGCAGTGTATGTCAAACTAGTCACCATAAATACTTCACCAGTTTCATTGTATTTAAAAAAAAAACTATTAAAGTTTATATAGAAAAGTCACAACTAATGTGTGTTTTTGTGGTACTTTTACTCTTCTACCTTTCCAACCAAACAAACAACCCCATTAGCCTAGTGGAATTCTCTAGCCACCTTGGGCCGTCTAGGTAATCTCCCTCCACCTGCATAGTTAGCAAACATCTGTCAATGTGAGTCTCTGTCTAAATTAGTGTACGCTGAGATGGAATTGGTCATCGAGGACTGAATCAAAGGAAGTAAGTTTCAATATTCAAATTTTAATGAAAAAATAGTGTAGTGAGAATTATTCTAAATTAGTGCAGCCTCAGATGGAATTCCTCATGCAGGACTGAATCAAACGAAGTTTCCGTATTCAAATTTTAATGTAAAAATATTGTAGTGAGAATTATTTTATTTTTGAATAAAAATTAGTTTATTATTTAGTATAGTATTTTGAAAATGATATTCTACTATTGATGGGACATTTTCCAATTGTATAATAATTTTGTATTTATTTTTCTGAAAATCTTCATCAATCTTATAAAATATTTTAAAGACTTAGTTATCTATCTTGATATATACACACATATATAATGTTTTATAGTGTTTTAAAATTTACAATTAACATAAATATTTAAAAACGATGTATAATATATATTAGGAGTATACCATTTTTATAGTATATTTAGACCAATACAATTTATTTAAATAATTGTATATTAATAATTAAGCAGAAGGTGTGGCCTGTATTGGAATTAGAGTGGAGAATTTTATTTTTTTACTTAAATAAACGGCTGAGATTTTATGTAAATAGAATATTCTTCTTCGTCTTATATTGGGATAGAGGGACTAGATTTCACCCCAACCACCATGTAACAACTATGTTTTCTGTTACATTGTTTTTTAATAACTTTTAAACTAGCAATTGCACCATATGTTGCAAAAGAAATGATGTAAGGCAATAGCATAGGAAAGAGTAGCTTAGAAGAAATAAGTTGTTGCAGAGAAGGAGCCAGTGAAGCAATTAAAGGAAAATTTTTCTTACATGGAAGCAGGTCATCGAAGTTTCAAATATATTTATTATAAGAGTTATCAACCAGAAAATTTTGTGATCGATATTGAAATGGACAATTGTGGGTGAAAACATATATGTAAACCAACATAATGAAATAATTTGTTGCATAGAAGGAGCCATCATGAAGGAATGAAAGGCAAATTTTGCTTCCATGGCAAATTTTTTTTCCATGGAAGCATGTCGTGGAGGTTTCAAAGATATTGATTATAAGAGTTTTCAACCATAAAATTTTGTTATAGATATTGAAATAGGAAATTGGGGTGAAAATCTTTTGGTGATTAATAATCTTCTGAAACAAGCATGAAATGAACATGTAACTCAAATAAGATATTTTAAATACATTCAAGTACAATTTATTTAGCATAGATGTAAATAAAGAGAATTCTTATTAATAGAAATAGAGTTTACTCCAAGTTCATCTACATATCCTAGCGCCAATTGCATGCTTGTCAGAAATTGTATATGAAGAACAATAGTCTTGGTATACAAGAAAGTGAATGTCATTTTAATATAGAGACATTTTTGGAAGGAGATAGTGTTATTCATGTTATGGTTTATTTTATTTACTCCAAACTTGGTTCAATATTTCTCTATATACACAAGAAAAAAAATACAAAGTAGTTTCACAAATTTAAGTTATAGTTTTATATTTTATAATTACAAATCTAGTTTCTTATTAAAATATTTTACACACATCTATTCATTCAAAGAAATTATATTGTGAATATTTTTATCCTATTATTTGATTACAAAATTATTGTACTCCCTACTAAATAAAACAACTTTATTAATAAAGAAATGAATGTCAAATTGAAAGATTACTGAAACAATAAGTACTATAATATATAGAACTGATTTTTTGACGTATAAATTATTTGTTTTATATGTCATTCAATTTCCCATTACCTATTATCCTCAAATCCCATGGGGAGGAATTGAACATGGGAGCCAACTTTAGGTAAATAAGCATTCAAATTGTCAACTTGGACAAAAAAAAATTATAATCCTAAAATTCTCTTACCTAATCATCTTTTTAAGTATATAATTGAGTTTCATTTATTGAAAAAAAAAGAAATATTAAGAACCTCCTAGAGTTATAAAAGGTAATTGACATGAAAAATAAAAAATCTCCTCATGACAACATACAAATGTTAATCTTAATTGAATCATTAAAAAAATAAAAAGGGATAATAGATTTACTAGTTATATCATTAAAAAAATATCACTTTCACAATCCAATTCTTATATTAATTTTTAAAAATATTATTTTATAACTAATATAATTATAACTCTTAAATATATTTTGAAAGCACAAATATCTAACAAATATAGTTCAATTATTGGGCATTAGAAATTCCAAAGAGGTGAAGGTAAATGAGTTAGTATCAAGAAATAATACATCAACCCCTAGAAAAATTGCAAAATATCAATCTCAATATGGCATAAGTGCTAGTAGGGAATTATTGACAGGTGTTGTTGGAAAAAGAACTACATCATATTCGTTGATATCAATGAAAACAATAATCTACAAAACATTAAACAAAAGTTTATGGAGGCATTAAAAAATTAGGATTCAATAACATGAGAATGATGAACTTGCATGTTGGGCTAATATATGTAGGAAACCTTATCAAGATAGAATTTCGTATAATGTGAGTGACATTGTGAAAGAGTTTTGGTATTGGAATTTCCATGTGTCACCAAATGAGAAGAATACCATCAGACATTGTATATCTAGAGGGGTGTATTGATATCATTTCCCCTTTCAGTGACTGTTATTATTAAAGAACATTTCGTACTACATAATATGTATAACTTGTATATTTTCTTATCGAAAAAAAAAACCGTGCCGAATCTTATGACAATGAGGACAATATAACTAGTCCATTCATACAACTACCACATACTATCAATAGGCAAAAGGGTTCTCTTGTGAAGCGATCGGTGCATCCTCATCATGAAAATCGAATCTCAACACTAAGGAGTCATCCTAAGATAAAAGGTCATCATAGTAACTTTGATGTTCCAAAACCTTCAATCATTTAATTATATTTCTCTAAATATAAACAATTGGACAAAAATCACAATATGGTAATGCTTGGGGTGAATGTGTATCCATATCATAATATAATTGTATATACAACATCTTATCCAAATGATATAAAAATATTTCATATGCAATGCAACTTCTACATGAATTACTCACAATCCTTAATGATATACTCCAAGTTCTTCCAAAATACTAATCAAGTGTCTAAAGAAGCCATCATCACTCAGGGACCATATAGGTAACACCTGGGGGAAATGTGTTAGAATTGTAGATAAAATAGCTTATACAAAGGATATAAAAATCTGTTATAAGTAATGCAATTGCTACATCAACTACTCACCATATAGCTAACGTCCCAGGGAAATGTGTTAAAAATGTATATACAATAGCTTATACAAAGGAAATGAAAATATGTTATAGAAATGTAACTGCTACATGAACTAATACAAATCCTTAATGATATAATCAAAGTTCTTCCACAATACTAATCAAGTGTCTAAAGAAGCCATCATCACTTCCAAAATCACATATTTAAACATACAAGTTGTAAAAAATGAATTTGTTTCATAAATTTTAATAGAATCACGTACTCAGATCTAAGATATAGTTCTTAAACTCTGAAGCCTCTTCTTGATTGAAAACATACTAAACTGATAAGATATAGCTAAAGAGAAATAATTTAAAAAATTCTTGGCATAATTGTTACATAATAATTTGATGCACAACTTGTATAGCAATCAATATTAGCTTGCAACACGTCCAAATAAAAAAACTGAAGTAAATACTATTAGTTGGTTTTCAATACATTTATGTAATTAAAATAGATGTGATTAAACCGGAAAAGTTCTCTACAGAAAATAATCATCGCAGAAGCCTCAAATCTATAATTAAAATAGAGTTAGGAAATTTTGAATACTACTTCATAGAAAATTAGAAGCATCTTCATGCCTGGTTTTCCAAGCTAGCCATGAATACCTTTCTAGATCCTTATAGCATTAGATATATTTTGTGAGCTAATGTGATTTTTTTGTTTTTGTCACAATGATTTAAAAATCAGTTATTATACCACAATATTTAGTTTCTCATTGTCTGTTTTGTTTATGAACCCTTTAAATGGACCACAGGAACATTTGATTTTACATTGTGATCTCCCTAACATGGGTGGGGGTTTCAAAAATTGGAGAGTAAATTGAGAGGTTATTGTTGGAAATTGTTGTATAAGATGAGAAATTTGGATGTTTTGTAGACAATATGGATGTCATAATAGATATATATTTTAAATTTTTTAGTGTCTCTGGCCACCATGCATCTAATATGATCCATTTCAACTAAGAAATTCAATATCTATTTTGAAAATTTTAGTGTATCTGGCCACTATGCATCTAATAGGATCCATTTCAGCTAAGAAATTTAATAAATCACTATGTGAATGATAAATTGTTACATCCTTAGACATTTTATTTGATTGTGGATCTGATTACAAACTAATAACTTGTAAAACCTAGCCATTTTATTTGATTGTGGATCAGGTTATAAACTAGAATACACTCTCTCTTCAGAAGACTCTACAATATATATTGGATGGAGGGAAATTTTATGATAAAACATGTACAAAAAAACCCTTTAGGGTTGTCTCAACTTACTCTATTGTTAATCACATAGTGTCAATTGGTAAAACTATAATCTACAATAAGGACTGAGTGGGTTCTTTCTTTTGTAAGTTTTGTTTGGAATTGAAAAATAAAAAAATTATAAAAGATAAGATTATGTAGTGAAAACCTTTGTTTAAAATTTAAGAATAAAAAGTTGAGTAAGTTTGACATCATATAATGTGGGAAATTTGGATGGTTTGTAGAGAATATGGATGTCATAACAGATATCTAGTTTAAATTTTTTAGTGTCTCTGGCCACCATGCATCTAATATGATCCACTTCAACTGATAAATTCAATATCTATTTTGAATTTTTTAGTGTCTCTGGTCACCATGCATCTAATAGGATCCATTTCAGCTAAGAACTTCAATAAATCACTATGTGAATGATAAATTTTGACATCCCTAGCCATTTTCTTTGATTGTGGATTAGGTTACGAACTAATAACTTGTGAAATTAGTTTATGATTATAAAGTAAAAAACATGTAAGTTTTTTAGCCACAATTAGGTAATTAAACATATGTATATAGTTTTTTTTTTTTTAACAGAAGAAATTCGATATTCATTAACAAAAGAAATTTGAAAGAGTATGTATGTATTTACAAACTGTTATGTAGTTACAAACTATTACTAATACGTAATTAGAGTAAATTTAGTGTTAATTAAGAAATGAGAATTATGAATATTCATCATCATTAATTTCATTTTATATACACATGAATAATAAAACAGTTGTAACATAAATAATATATAACAAAAAAAACATCTATTTTTGGAATAATAAAATAGTTGTAAGAAAAATAATATAGAACAAGAAAAACTATGTATATTTAGATGTATGAAAATTTAGATACATTTTATTAAGTAAAATTTTAAAAGAATAATGGTTATAAACAATTAAAAATAATTTTATTAAATAGTTAGTTTAGATATTTTCACTCTAAAAAAGGTTTGCATATCAAGACTTTCGATCCCTCTTGGCTCTTGGTAGGTCCACAGTTAAGATTGATTTACGCGATCTTAATTCCCCCTTTAAATAAACTATATTCTACATGAATACCTTGGGTTGTTTTTATAGTTTATTGTTATTTTATTTTATTACCTAAATTCAATTTAACTTATTAAAAAGAAAAAAACAAATACTCCAGAGTTAAGATTGATCTAGGCTATCTTAATTTCCCCCTTTAAATAAACTATATTCCACATGAATACCATGGGTCAATACCATGGGATGTTTTTATAGTCTATTGTTATTTTATTTTATTACTTAAATTCAATTTAACTTATTAAAAAGAAAAAAAATACTATAAAAAAACATATATAAAAATATTTACATTTACATATAAAAACGTAACAATTTTTTAATAACAACATTATCACTTAAAAGTCACCAAAACCTACATTCAATCTAGCTTATTAAAAATAAAAAAAACTAAAACTAACATTATAAAAAATATATAAAACTATTTACTTGTGGATCTAATGGCCTAAAACATTTCAATCATCTAACATTTAATCTGATGGCTGACACATAAACACAATGGCAGCTACGAGATTTGTTTTCAAATAAAAATGCCTTACGACATAATTAATAAGTTCGGTAGTTCCACTTGGTTTCTGTCTACGTGAATGTCACGATGGATAATCGTGGAGAGTACACTGAAATTGTTGACCGATTGTTTCAATACACAATATCTGCTGATCGGTGAAACTATTAGGTTGGAATGGGCTAAGAATGCTCACCTATAATTGAAATTATAAAACCCGGAGGAAATGCGAAGGTGGCAGGAAATGATGTGGAGCGATGGGCCACGGACGACACACTCACACAAGAAAATCGAAATGTATATGTAACCATCTTACTTGTCCAATTCCAACCTCGTAATTTCGTTTGATTGTATATTGATAGTAAAATTTAAAGTAATATTGATTGTGATTTATACATCTAAATAATGTAATTGTTTTTCAAAAGGAAATGAAAATGAAGAAAAAAGCATTATAATAAAATGTTAAAATAGGTTAAAAGCTAATTTTTAAATTATTTATAGTTATTTAGAATTAAATATTGAGGATAATAAAAATAAACGAATATGATAATTATATAACTAGTACAATCATATTAGTAAATGTTGTTGAGATAGGCTAAAGGCTTCATTTTCTTAATTGGCATATAAACCATGGAAAATGAGGGGTTAAGTGTATATCAACCACATTTACTAATGTGGTTGTGCTAGTATAATATAGATTGACATATAATCCATGGAGTTTAGGTTTGTCTAAATCTTCTACAATTTTAATAATAATATTGTATTGATTTTCCAATTAAAATTGTCTTTTATGATACAATCAATTTTAAAACATACTTAAAATATGCTATTATATTATATACTATATTATTATATTATATATTATATTATTATATAATATTAATTGGTGATTGTGTTATTTATTTGGTCTTGTATGTGGATGATATGTTGTTGATTGGAAATGACAAAATACAATTGAGGATTTGAAGACTCAATTGTGCTGTATATTCAACATACATGATATTGGTGTTGCAAACTATGTTTTGAGCACGAAAATTAGACGAGATCGGACAAAGAGAATGTTTTGGTTAAACTAGGGAAGTATGTCGAGACAATATTGCAAAGGATTAATATGCAGGATAGTAAATCGGTAAAGGTTCTTATTCCATTATGTCCAAAGTTATGTGTTGAACAATGTCCCAGACACAAGAAGAGGAAGCGAACATGTCCCATGTTCATATGAAAGTAACACATATTTCATTAAATTTGGAATTAAATAGTGTATCTAGAATTTCAAAATAACCAAAAAAACATTTCTAGTGATGTCCTTGTAATATTTTTTTTCCAATTTTAATGAAGTGTAGTTGGGAACCTAATGTATGCAATGATCTATCCAGACCAGATATTGTACATGCATTGAGAGTATTGAGTAGGTTTATGTCAAAACTAGGGAAGGAGCATTGGAAAACAATGAAGCAGGTTTTCAGGTATTTGCATGGAAATAGTGATTATGGTTTATGCTATGAAGGAAGGTCATGATTGGATAGAGCATTGGAGATACATGAATTTGTTGATGCAGACTAGGATGGAGACCTGGATTAGAGAATATCTACAAGTGGGTATGTGTTTAACTTATTTGGAGGAGAAGTCAATTGGATGACCAAGAGACAATCTGTAGTGGCACTTTCAACTATAGAGTTTGAATACATGGAAGCCACTCATGCAAGAAAGGAAGTAGTTTAGTTGCATAGATTGTGTTCAAGTATGAGGTTGCTACAGTGAGATATAAGGATAGACTATGACAACTAATGTGAAATTTTATTGGCAAAGAATCCTACTTATCATTCGAAGGAAAAGCACATGTGAGGGATATGGTTGAAAAAAAAAGTTGTCGTTGGTAAAGGTCGACACATTGAAGAATGTCGCAAATACATTGAAAAAATATATGAGCACTAAGAAGTTTCCTTGGTGTAGAGAAACACTGGGTGTTTCATCTTGGGACCAATGGTTGTGCACTCATATGACCCCCTCTATGGAAAGAAAACAACAAGTGGGTTAATGTTGGGTGTTTTTTATATTCTTTCCACGACTAGCTCTAGGTGTTGCTACATTACGTCGGACACAACAAGAAATTCGTAGGGGGGTGGTATCCCCCACTACCAAGGGGTTTGTAGTGGGGTGGTAAAATATACAATGGCGAGAACATAAAAAATATACATACAGATTTTCTCTTGAAACCCAAAACTTGGAAAACCAGATTATTTTTTTTAGATTTGGAGTGGCCTAATTGCATGCGAATGTGTGGTATCCATTGTCGGTGGGTTGTCAAAGTTATTAATACATTGGTGGAGCCACTAGTTTTTGTGGCTTCTTCGACCCTTTTTCTGCCATACACCATTAGCATTATTTAAAACAAATTAATATTCCTTCATATTACATGTTCCAATTGTGGCTTGCTCGTTAAACTATTGCACTATCTCTTCACAAGTTTTTTGTTCAAACCTTGCGCATGCAAACTATTGAAATTTTTTTTACTGTTGAAGGACGACCACGTGACACCCTACCATAGTGCCATGTGGCACCCATTCATTAGCCCATTTGTTTAAAATCCAATGGATTGTGTGTCAATAACTAACCTATCATGCTACCTTCCGTTGGTCAGCCAATCCATGGCAACTGCCACATGTCGAGCTCTAATTCACGAACATCATTAGTTTTTACATGACACATACCAACTCCATGGTATGCCACGTGTCACCTTCGACTCTGAATTTTTTCTTATTGTTGTATAACCACAACTTTTTCATACAGACTCAGGTTGACACAATTTAAGTTTGATTGAAATCGTTTCATCAATCTATTCAACATTGTGTTATTTACATCAAATTTTGGGGACTTCTAATTTTATTCCTTTTTAGGATCCTACTGGATCACATAATAATGGAAAAGGTACCGATCGAGTAGAAACTGCCCTAACCATAGACTCCCACTCTGCCAAAATTGTTTCAGTGGCACACCCCTTCATTGCACCCTGGAAATCCCTCAATGGTGCCCAGCTCTCAAGGCGCCTTACAACTAGCTGGAAATAATCTCATCCTAGGCTTGTAGGAGCTCATGATTCTCTCTAGGTACTTTTCCAGCCATGAAACAAAATATCTTCCGGCGAGTCCAAAACCTGAGCAAAGGGTTTTCCAGTCAGTTGCGCAAAACTAAATTTTCCAAAATGGAATACAAAGAATCATCATGAATACAAAATTCATTAAATCCCCTTGATAGGAAAATATGAACCTTTCAAATATGCATGGAATTCCTCTACCATGTGGCACTCCTTGAAGCCACGAGGGCCCCATGTGCCCTTTTCCATCAATGTCTAACAATTCACTTAATTTCCTATTACCATGGGCTTGTACCATTTCCCAAACTCTTTACCATGGGGTGGGCTTTGCAACCAACCCATTTTATTAATATAATATGCAGAATAATTTACATGATAATGAAAAATTTGGCCCTCTCACCATTAAAATAAAATGGCATATATTTGTATCCAGGAAATTTATCCCCAAAACCTATAAAAATAACTAAATAGAGAAATAATGTAACAACCCATGGTTGCTTTTCCATGTAAATAAAATAATGCCAATGCCATGGGACACATATCCCAAGCTGAATGTTGAGAAAAACATTATAGTGGGCATCACTTGTGATTAATAATGGCTATGGAAATTGGAAAAGGAATTAGCAAAGAGGCAATAACTAGAATTTATTTATACAAATAAAGGAAAATATGAGAAAATAAAGGTGAAGAAATACATATTTGCATGCAAGGGAAATTAGAGGAAAAATGAAGCAAAATGAAGAAAATAGAGGCATCAATGATTAAAAGGCTTCAAAGGATCAGTTCACAACTTTTGCTAGTTTAGATTTTGAATATTTTGCGGTGGAACTCTAGTTCATTCTCTCATACTATTGAGAAATTAGAGAATTCTTGTAGCATTATGGAATTCACTTGGATTGGAGAAAGAAAGAAAATTGAAGAAAGGGAGAACAAGGGAACAGTTGGATCAGCAGCTACAACTAGAATACTTTATAGGTAACATGCTGCATGTGTTATTTCCTTGTTGATTTTTAGGTGCATGGTATGTGCATGTGGTCCCTTGGTTATGTGCTTTCAGTAGAATGGATATTTTCTTGGATTGAAAATGGTTTTAGCGTTTCCATTTCCTCGGTAGCCATGGTGTTGTTGGTTTTTGATTTTTTTCTGATTGGTGCTAAGGTTATCGATGCTTGTGGGTTGGAACAAACACTCTTGAAGCCCTAAAATAGTTTGGGTTGAGTTACTAGTTCCTAGAGTTGTAGGTTGTGTTGTAAAATTATTTGTTTTCATAAGTTAGCATTGTAGTTTGAAAAATAAAAATAAAATGCTAAGTTAGAACATGGATGAAAAAGAAAAATTAAAAAATGTTAGGAAAATTATATTTTTATGTACATCCATGATAAAATAAAATGTTAGAATAGATTTTCCCTAAAAAATGAAGGTAAAAGAAAATGTTAGGGAAGCATGAAATAAAAGAATGTGTGAATGCTTTAGTTTTTTAAATAAAATAATGGATGTTTTTTTAAATGCACCGGATACTCAAAGATATTAAAATTTTAAGTTATGATATTAAAACCTTCAACAAGGGGGTTTAATTTTCATTTATTGAAGTTGATATATAAGTGCTTATTGATTTTAAATATAAGCTCACGACACGAAAAAAGGTCAAATCAACTCAGGATAAAGTGTCGGCATCTTTCGACGACGGATATTACACTCACCTCAGGTCTGCGGCAGAGAATAACTTCGCGACTGCCCGACCATTTCTCGTTAACGCGCGCGCGGGGGGGGGGGGCGCGGGGGGGCGCAGGGGTGGGGGGGGTCTAAAGTTTTGTTTTAATGGATGCCCAGATTTGCGACGTGGTGGCACCACTGCACTTCGCACCCCCTCTGCACAAAACCAAAAACCAGGAGGTAACCCCCCCGAAATCCACTAATGGTTTTCAACACCCAACGACTGTTCCTCCCGCGCCGAATCACCATTTCCTCTGTGGCCTCAGCCGACAGATATCCTTCCCATTCCATAACCATTAGTCCACTCTCCAATCACATCCCTCCACATCATTTGATCTTTACCCTCCAACGTTCCACTTATGCCCGTTAATCGCCTAGTTGGCCACAGAACCCGCTCCTCGACCGTGAATCATCCTGTTATGCAGTAATCCCCATCTAATCCGTTAACCCCTACATTCATATCCCAGAACCTTAATCGCAAACTGTTAAATCCTAGATCACGCCCTATAAAACTATTTTCAGAGAGCTCGATATCACTTTACATTTTCTATTCATTTTATCACCTCCGCATTCTATTTCAACCATTAGCATTCTACGACCACTCTCCCTACTTTTGAAACCCTCTCACTGTTTTTGCAACCCGATCTCCAAAACCCCTTTTCTAGTCGATATCCCGTCAAAAATGGCACCCAAAGCCAAAACCAAAAAACAAATGACTCCTAAGGGTAAAGCCAAGAAACATGTGACAAAGGAAGTACAGGTCATCAATCTAGTTGCTGAAGTAGCCCCTGAGGTCACTAAACCAGTTGAAGAAGACATCCTTATTGCAACGCCACAACTTAACCTTGACCTCATACCCCTAACCAATGAATTTTTCAAAGTCACAGACTGTTAGTGTGAATTCGACTTATATGAGCTACATTTGTGGCTAAAACATAAGCACATAGATAACCAAGACCCTATCAGGTTCAGGGAATCCAGGTTTCCTTTGTTTTCATTTCCACAAACTCATCCTTTTCCTGATCTAATTGCTCGGTGTTAGAAATGATCCTATAACTATCTTTCCCTCAGAGAACTTAGATATTTGAAATTTTCTTACTTCAGGATGAAGAGTTACCCGAGAAAAATCCCCCATACCCATCCTCCATCTTTCTTATAGCTTCCAAGCACTAAATCTCTCTTCTTTCATATGTGTTAGGATAACCAAATGATGAAACAGTTGATGAAACCATCATGGGGTTCTTGTCTATTTTCAGTAATGATAAATCACCAGTTTTTATGTATAATTACAACCAGTTCTTGGCTGAAATTATACATGAACAATTCATGAACTTCACTAACAAGGAGTGTTTAATTATTCTTCTGTAATTTTTCACATGTTTTTGTTTTAGGAGGCAGAAATGTTTCCTATCCACTTCAACAATCAAGATACATAGGGGGTGAATCAATCAGTGATTCACTTGACAGAATTGGTCAGAGCTTCATCAACAACCACTTCTTTTGCAGATTTCATAGAATCATTCATACATCCAGTAAGGAAGCTCCTTACAAGTCAACCAGAGCCCAAAAATGGAGAAGAAATTAAAAGGATCATGCACCTCAGTGAGCAAGCTAAGACTGGTGATTGGTACCTATATAAAAATTACACATAAATCATGGTATATGGTTGTGAACTCACACCATATAAGCTTCCAAGATATATACCTATGATAATTTTCTCCTTAGAGTATATTAGAAAAATGTTAAATATGGATGAGTTACATTTTGTCTCAGGAAAGAGAAAATCTCATTTTAAATTCAAAGCCAGCATTGGATCTTTCATCTGCAATACCAGATCGGCTAGTGTTGCAGCATATGTGATATTAAAGAAATTGGGTTTTCAACCAAGTTTTACATGGTCATATGACCCCCATGGCATTATTTCTACTCGGAGAGTTGAACTCAAGACAACTTCCTACACTCATACTTCCAGAGAGGATATAGAGAAATACATGAACCAAGATTAATGGGTAGAAGGTACTCCCCAGAAGGCAGATGAACAGGTCATTTCAACTTCAAATCTACAGACCCCAGTGTGTGACAGTAAGCAGCAGAAAAGAGTCAGAGAAGAGCCTCCACATGCCAAGGAAATCATGAAGGAGTTTATCTTGCAGCACAAAAAGATGAAGCTTACTTCTACCTTACTTTCAGAGGGAGGACAACCAAATATCATAGATTCTGGAGATACTGAAGTCTCCACATCCAACATTTTTTCTAAAAATCCTCAATCATCACCACCTGCAAGAGAACCACTGGAGGTTATTCTGCACTCTGATGTCATCTCTTCTGAAGAGAAAATCATTTTCTCCAAACTCTTAGATATTAAGCAAAATAATGAAGCATTTAAATCTAATGTTTATAGTCAATTCTAGAAGCAAACATCTACATCACAGCATAGGCTTCTCACTTCCTTTGACAGTGAGAAAGGAAGGATGAAAATGGCCTTTCTATAGACAAAAATGCCATTTCCAAAGACTCATGCTAAGTACAAGAAGACTGTATTCACTTTTGATTCCAATAAGATCCATCCAATTGATCAGATCGACATACACAGGTAGCCAGGAGAAATTCTATTTTCAACAATGACCACAACAACCATGTCACTTTCAAAACTGAAAGTTGCACTATCAAATGTTCAATCTCAGTTGAAGATTGAAAGATTGTCTTCATTGGCTAAAGAAACCATATTGAAGTCATTGGAAGACCTTGTAGTGAAAGTCGGGTATCACCCACAGGACTGCAAGGAAGTTGAGGATATCATTAAAAATAAGAATGAAGACATCTCTGCTCTATGCAAAAAACTCAAGATACCATCAACTGAAGACCCAAAGATTAAGGAGATTACAGAAAATGAATATGAAAGGGAGGGGATGTTGAAGTTGATCATTGATCAAAATCTGTAGATGAGAAATATGGAAGAATAAATTGAATAATTACTATTGAAAGAGAAATCAATACTCCAGGTGAATACTGATCCTAATATAGAAACTCAAACATCTTCTGTAGGTACATAACTTTCAGCAGGCTTGACTACAACTAATGCAGCAAAATTGGCACAATATTTGGCCATTCAGAAGTAGGCACATGAGAAGTTACAATAGGGGTTCCAGATTCTTGAGTCACATAAGATTAAAAATGATAATTTATGCATTGAGGAAATGCAAAAAACTCATCAGTTAGGACTTAAGATAAAGGAATTAGAGAGTGAATCTCTAATGGCAGCAACTCTGGTTGAAGCTAAGAAGAACTTCTAGGAAGACGTCAACAGGTCTATCAAAGAGCTATGGCCATCCATACAGATTATATTCGAACAACAGGAGCTCATCACCAAATGCAGAGCAGCCATTCAAGAGCAGAAATAGTATCTCAAAAGGAAACCAAGTGAATCCACTGACATGATCAAAGTTCTCAATTAAAAGAATGGAGAGGAGATGGAAGAAATCAACATCTTGGACATAACTATGACCATTTTGGAGATAAAGAAAGTTTTGCAAAAAATAAATTTTATTAACCAACTGTAGGCCAAATGTGAAGCTTTGAATATTGTTGTTCAAAGGTTTCATACTAAATTTAATGTGTTAAATCATAAAGGATTGCCAGAATTGGTAGGATTAGATGATAAGTTGATTAAATTAGAATATTATTGCAAAACATTATACACAATTGCAATAGATAAGTCAAAGTTTACAAGTATCAAAGGAAAGATTACATGGAAAGAATTTCTGGAAGCTTTGCAGTTTGATTTGATCATTCAACATCAAATCAAACATTTATTCTTTCAATGACCAACTTTTGACAGATATATTGAAGTAGATGAAATTTTCATGAAAATGATGAGTTTAGAAATCCCTAGTCAATATCAATGGGATAATTTTTGTGGGACCATTAAGTAAAAGGATGAATTTTACAACATGCAAACAGATCAGATTTTTGAGGGTCTAGTCAGCAACAACTTCCATCAATAGGGGACAAGTCATCAACAACTTCCAAGAAAAAATAGACACTCCATCTATCTATTTCCTTTTATTTTTCTTCTTTATTCTATTATTGTAAAACAGTTAGTATATTTCTAAGTTTTGGGAATTAGTATAAATAACTCTCATTTAGAGTTATTAAGGGTTGATCATTGGATGACCGAATTTTTGTAAGCATAAATTGTACAAGACTTTTTTATCATGAATAATAGAAGAAGGATTCTAAATTTGTCTCATATAGCTTTGTTCTCTCTGTGAGTTATTTCCAGTTTTCATACATTTTGTCTCTTCATATGTTTAATTTTTATCAAGATAGCTAGGTGAGATTGATTGTGTTTCAGTGACCTTATAATTCCTCCTGAAGTTATTATCAATATAAAGAATGATTTACTTAAAAGTTTTTTGATGTCATTCCCTTTCATTTATAAATTGTCAGCATCTTGATAATGTTAAATGTATTATGTTGAACTTTTATACATTTTTTAAAGGTTTTCAAGCTTATGAATTATTGAAGAATTCAATCTGAATATTTGAAAATCATATATTCTTATATAAACCTACTTAATAATTTTACAAAATCTTAATCACTATGTGAGATAAACAAACAACCCTTACTTGTAATTACTGATATTATTTGGAAGATTTAATCAATAACTATTTGCTAAAAGTTATCTTATACATTGGTCCTCCAAAATTATAAAACACAACAAATCATTATACATGATTTGGCATGATTATTGACCACCATTATATCAAAGGACAACCTCAATTTGGTGTCGTTGCCGATGAACGAATTTTATTTGTTTTCCTTGGGACAATGATAAAACCCTATTCCTTTAAGGTGACTAAAGGTTTAGTTAGGTCAAAAATCTCTCACCTGGCGACTTCACTATGACCAAAATGGGTCCTTCAAAGCATACTAGATCTCGATCTGACTCTGAGATTGTGAAACCCTTATTAGATCCAGAGAGACTGGTAAGAAGAGATTCTTCTAGAAGAAGGCATAAAACCTCTTCTTCTTCTATTCCTCAACAAGAGATCAATATTCTTCCCGATCCTTTCAGATCTACACCTATTCCTTTAGAACTATAAGGCATACCTAACAGAGTGCACGAGCTAGTATCTAAAGGAGTGGATTTTCAATCAGCCTTGTTAGTTTATTCCATAGAGTCCTATAAATTACCTCAGGAACCTTATGAGTCTCCTATATCAGAGCAGGATTTGGATATAAACTTTCCTGGATTCAAACCTACTGATTTCATATCCCCTTACATATTCTGCACCTTCTACTTCACACCAACCAGAAGATCTCTATTGTATTTAATCCAATCCTTTATTTGAACCTAGAGAAGGAGAAGAAGCGGTTCAAAAAATAGTTATTAGAACTCCTTTAAGGTCCAAAGAAGGTCTTCAATCCCATTTTATTCTCCTCCTCGTTCTCCACCTCATTCCACACCTCCATCCTCTCCATATTCACCTACAAATTCTACTTCTTCCTCTTGAACTACTAATACTAATTCCTCTACATCAACATCTTCAAGTATGGCTAGTTTTAGACCAATTGTACAAGAAAGATATGCCCCTCTTTTACTTCCTAATATCCTTAATGATTTTCCTCTAGGATTTTTAAAGCACCTTTCTAGATCTAATGGAGAAACTTGTTTGTTAGGTGAAGACCATCTGACAACATTTCTAGATTTTGTAGATAACATGAACATAGAACATGAAAATGTTTATATGAGTTTTTTTGTACAATCCCTAGAAGGAAATTTCAGGATTTCATTTAGGAAATTACCAATTGATTTTATTAGATCATGGTAAGAACTAACTAATATTTTTAAAAATCAATGGGGAGTGAAAAAGGATCCTATGCATTTCTTAATTGAGTTTGAAGAACTAGAAAGAAATTTTGGAGAACGAGTTGTTGATTTCATTAAAAGATTAAATAAGCTTCACCACAAAATGCCTCCTGATTGTAAAGCTGCTGTAGAAACAGCTAAGGTTATATTTTCAAAGGATTTTGAGGATGAATTTGTTGTCATGTTGAGAGAAAGAACATATCGAACCTTAGAGGACATAAAAAATAATGCTATAAAGGCCGAAGAAAATAGGTCTGCATCAACCAAGTTAAAAGCTAAAGCTAAAAAAGCCCAAAAGAAATTAAAATCAAATCAGGAAGCTTCTTCTTCATCTAAATCTAAAAGTGAGGATGCAAAAATAGATGAAATCACACCACTTCTTAGAAACCTATCAAATAGGATTTGAAATATTGAAACTCAACCAAGAATAGTCCAGCAAACTATTTCTAGACCCAAAAAATAAGTTTAAGGTCAGTATAAAAAGACTGCTCCATTGCAAATTCTTCAGAGGCCTCATAATGACCAACAGGTACCCACAGCGTTGTTAATTGATGATAAACAACCTGATGACAATACTTTAACTATCATTGAAGATATTAATAACATAGATCATACATCCCTTCAGACTGTCATTTTTCCTGTCCTCCAAAGTCAAACCCCTCAAGAAGACCAAGATATTTCTCAGGTTTCTAAATATCAAGGTTTTTATGACTTTTTGATTGCAAAACTGAATACAAGATATGACTTGAGACCTAGATCTGGTCCTAGTAGACCTCCAAAAAACCCTGTAATAATTGAACCTCAAGTAAAAACTGTTGAAACTCAAACTACTTATGTTCAACCTCTAAATCAGTCAAGTGATTCTGCTCAAATTAAAAAAACTATATTTCTTTCTTTTAATGCGGAGAAAGATTTAGAACGTGTTAAAATTCCAATATCACTTTTAGAACTTTTTGAAAACCCACGATATAAATGTCAAGTTGCAAAATGGATCCAAAACTCTAGTATGGATGTTGAAGGAAATAACATTTATCTGCAAAATGAAAGACACACCATTGCTTTCGGTCCTAGTTCTGATATGATTGACGAATCCATACCACCTTTTATGTGACTTTGAAAGTGCATGACTCCCTACTATACAATTTTATGTTGGATTTTGGTGCTTCACACAACTTAATGCCTAAATTCATTATGGAAAAACTTAATTTGGATATCACTCGAACCTATCATGACCTATATACCTTCGACTCTAAGAGGGTGCAATGTTTAGGACTTATAAAAGATTTAGTAGTCACTTTACATCAAATACCAGTTAAAAGTGTTATATTATACATAGTTGTCACTGATATTCCACCCAAATTTGGAATGCTTTTATCAAGATCACGTTGTGCACAATTGGGAGGGAGTCTTCAAATGGACATGTCTTTTGCCACTATTCCTATATATGGTGGAGAGAGCCTTAGTTTATATAGAGAATTCATATTCCTAAACACTGTTTGCAAAGCTGATCAGGCTAGAAATCATCCCATTTATGCAGTTGATCAGGATTTTAGTTGTTTACAACTATCATGAGATACTTCACAGAATTCTCAACTCAAGATTGAGGATGTAGTTCAAACCCCTACATTTGTTCAAACTGAAATTTGGAAATTATTCTTTGATGGATCTTGCACCAAAGATGGAGCTGGAGTAGGAGTTGTTTTGATTCCACTCAATAAATAAAACATTAATCAATCATGCAAGTTAGATTATGAGGTTACAAATAATGTTGTTGAGTATGAATCTTTTATCCTAGGATTACAACTTGCTAAAAGTCTAAAGGTTCAAAATTTGAGTGTCTTTACTGATTCAAAACTTATAGTAAGACATGTTAGGAGTCTTTGTCAAACAAAGCATCCTAGGCTTAGGTCTTACATAAATGATATCTGGGACACCATTGAAAATTCCTTTAACGCATTCAATATCACTTTTGTTCCTAGAGATGAAAACATACATGCAGATTCATTAGCTATTTCTGCTAGTTCTTTCAAGATTCTAGATCAGTTTCAAATGCAATATCAAATACAAATCAAATATAGGCCATCAATCCCAGACAATCTTAAACATAAGCAAATATTTGAAGATGGTGAAAAATTAAAATGTTTTCGTCAATTCATTGATGAATTTTCTGTATTGCAAATTGAAGAAGATAACTCAGACATTAATGAGGCTACTAAAGATAAGGAAAATTCAGATCTAAATTCAAAGGTAACTGATCATGACATTATAAAACTATGAAATAATTTTATCCCCAAAGGACTTGTTCCTTTAGAAAAATTGTTTGATCAAAATCATGTTCCCAAAAACCCATTCTCTATTTCACTAGAAGATGACATAGAAGACACTAATATTGGTACTTATGAGGAAATAAAAAATATTAAAATTTGTGCATCTTTAACTCCTGAAATTAAATTTGAATATATCAAACTTCTTAAGAATTACAAAGATGTTTTTGCCTGGTCTTATGCTGATCTAAAAACTTATGACACATCTTTAATTGAACATAAAACTCCACTAAAACCAGAAGAAAAACCTTATTAGCAAAATTTAAGAAGGATGAATCCAGTTCCGCTTCCCACCATAGAAAAAGAACTTAAGAAGCTTTTAGATGCCCAAATAATTGTCCCTTTAAGATACTCTAATTGGGTTTCCAATTTAGTCCCTTTCATAATAAAGAATGGTGAAATTAGACTCTGTGTAGATTTTAGAAACCTTAATCGATCATCCCTGAAAGATAACTATCCACTCCCAAAGATGGATCAATTACTTCAAAGAGTGTTAGGTGCTAACAAAATCTCCATGCTTGATGGCTTCTCTGGTTATAATCAGATATTGTTGAATTCAGAAGACAGTGAGAAGATGACCTTTAATGCACCTTGGGGTACATTCATGTACGCCAAGATGCCTTTTGGCCTATCAAATGTAGGAGCAACATTTCATAGAGCTATGGAATTGGCTTTTGTTGGGAATGTAAACAAACTTTTTGTTATTTATCTTGATGATTTAACTGTTTTCTCTCAATTAGATCAGAAACATCTAAAGCACTTGATGAAAGTTTTTGATAGGTGCAAGAAGTTTGGAATATATTTTAATCCCAAGAAGTCATTTTTTTCCATTAAAGAGGTAAAATTACTAGGTCATATTATTTCAAAATAAGGAGTAGTAATTGATCCCAAAAGGGTCTATGCTATTCAACCTCCCAAAAACCTTGTAGTAATTGAACCTCAAGTAAAAACTGTTGAAGGTCAAACTAATTCTGTTCAACCTGTAAATCAGTCAAGTGATTCTTCTCAAATTGAAAAAACTAATATTGGTACTGATGAGGAGATTAAAAATATTAAACTTTGTGCATCTTTAAATCCTGAAATTAGATTTGAATATATCAAAATTCTTAAGAATTACAAATATTTTTTTTCCTAGTCTTATGTAGATCTAAAAACTTATGACACATCTTTAATTGAACATAAAATTCCACTAAAACCAGAAGAAAAACCTTATCAGCAAAAGTTAAGAAGAATGAATCTAGTTCTGCTTCCCACCATAGAAAAATAACTTAAGAAGCTTTTAGATGCCCAAATAATTGTCCCTTTAAGATACTCTAATTGGGTTTCCAATTTATTCCCTTTCGTAAAAAATAATGGTGAAATTAGACTTTGTGTAGATTTTAGAAACCTTAATAGAGAATACCTAAAAGATAACTATACACTCCCAAAGATGGATCAATTACTTCAAAGAGTGTCAGGTGCTAACAGAATCTCAATGTTTGATGGCTTCTTCGGTTATAATCAGATATTGTTGAATTCAGAAGACAGGGAGAAGACGACCTTTACTACACCTTGGGGTACATTCATATATGCTAGGATGCCTTTTGGCTTATCAAGTGTAGGAGAAACATTTCAGAGAGTCATGTACTTGGATTTTCATGGGAAGGTAAACAAATTTGTTTTTGTTTATCTTGACGATTTAGCTTTTTTCTCTCAATCAGATGAGAAACATCTGAAGCACTTGATGAAAGGTTTTGATAGGTGCAGGAAGTTCGGAATATCTTTAAATCCCAAGAAGTCATTGTTTTCCATTAAAGAAGTAAAATTACTAGGTCATATAATTTCAAAAGAAGGAGCAGCAATTGATCACAAAATGGTCTCTACTATTCAATCATTATCATTACCTAGAAATAAGAAAGAGATACAATCCTTTTTAGGGAAAATTATTTTTTTGAGAAGATTTATACCTAACTATGCAGAAATAGTTAAAGACATAAAATATATTCTAAAAACGAACCATCAAGTAAAATGGACCATTCCCGCAAGTTATGCATTTGACCAAATAAAGAATGCCATTTTTGAAGCCCCAACCTTAGCTAGTCCAAACTACTCTAAGCCTTTCAACATATTCTATTTTACTTCTGAAACCACCATTGATGCTCTCCTTTTGAAAAATAATGAAGATTATCATGATCAACCCATAAAATTTTTTAGCAAGGTCATGAGAGATGCAAAAATCAGATATTATATCATCGAAAAACAAGCCTATGCCTTAGTTGAAGCGCTGAAATATTTTAGAATGTATGTCCTCCATTCTACCATTATTTCCTATGAACCTAACAATGCTGTAAAAACTGTCCTTACACAACCAAACACTGATGGGAGGAGAGGAAGATGGATAACTCAAATCCTTGAGTTTGACCTCCCCATTAAAACTACCAAGTTAGTAAAGGGACAGGGTTTAGCTAAATTGTAAAGTATTGGGCATAAACATTGTTTTTGAAGTTTCTAACAAGAATCCACAAGAACCTTCTTCAAAATTGGAAAGAGAGAATTCGCAAGAACCTTCCTTAAACAGAGAAGGGGAGAATCCACAAGATCCTTCCCAAGGAATGAAAGGAAAGGATACACAAGAACCTTCTGCTTCAACTCAAACAGACCCTTTTCACATTGATGATAAGTTTGTATTATGAAATTGATATGCAGATATTGTTCATTTTCTGATCCATTTGGAATGTCCAGCTCAATTTTCCAAAAGCCAATTCAAAACACTCAATTTGAAATCCATCAAATACTGTATCATCAATGCTAAATTATACTGGAAAGATCCTCTTAATATTATATTACTTTTCTTGACAGAATTAGATACTGAAGGAATCATTAATCAATTTCATGTAGGGATATGTGGAGGTCATTACTTAGGGCGGGATTCTATTTTCCTACTCTGTTTTCACAAGTAGGATCAAAAGTTAGAGCCTGTGTTCCATGTCAGATGTTTGCTGGCAAGAAAAAATTAAAAGCCCTTCCACTAGTTCCAGTTGTTGTCTCAACACCATTTCTTCAATAAGGATTAGAATTTATAGGAGAAATTCATCCAGCTTCAAGTAATCAACACAGATGGATCTTAACTACTACTGACTATTTCACCAAGTGGGTGGAATCCATTCCTGTAAGAAATTCCATAGATTCAGTTGTAATCAAATTCATTGAAGAGAACATTTTATCTAGATTTGTTTTTCCACAACAAATAGTCACTGACAATGCCACAACATTCACTAGCATAAATATGATTGAATTCTACCAGAAATATCAGATTCTATTGCATCATTCAACTCCATATTATCCACAAGGAAATGGTAGTGCTGAATCATCTAATAAGAGTTTAGTAAAGGTAATAAAGAAAAATTTAGAACAACACAAGAAAAATTGGGACAGTCATCTGATTTATGCAGTCTAGGAAAACATGATTTCTCCCAAAAGGTCAACAAGTAAATCTCCATTTCAACTAGTTTATGGCAAAGATGTTATTTTTCCTAGAAATTTAGCTTTCCCTATGCTTAAGCTTCTACAATAATCTACTGATGAACCTGATGATTTCTCTAGAAGAATAAATCAGATTATTGAATTAAATGAAAACAGAGATGAGATTCAATATAAACTAAGGAAATATCAGAATATGATGAAGAGTATTTTTGACTGAAAGGAAAGGGAAATATATTTTAGAGAAGGAGATTTAGTCTTAAGATGGGATTCTAGGAGAGAAGATAAAGGTAAACATGACAAGTTTGAAAATTTATGGTTTGGGCCAATCATCATTGCAGAGGTAAAGGGAAACAACACATTTGTTCTGAATGACAGTTCTCAATTCTGCCTGTCAATGGAAAATTTTTGAAACACTATATCCAGTACTGAAGGAGATCTTACATTGTGATTGTACATTATCATTTTCTTTTACCATTTCAATTTTGTTTGTTTTCTACATCAAAGAATCCATAGCCCGAGGAAAAGGCACATGGAACTGCTTGTTCTCTACATCCCTCAAGGGGAAGCAGTCCCCAACTGGAGCCAATGTTGTAACATTATTTGTTTTAATAAGTTAGCATGGTAGTTTGAAAAATAAAAATAAAATGCTAATTTAGAACATGGATGAAATAGAAAAAATAAAAAAATGTAAGGAACGTTATATTTTTATGTACATCCATGATAAAATAAAATGTTAGAATAGATTTTCCCTAAATAAACAAGGAAAAAGAAAATGTTAGGTAAGTATGAAACAAAACAATGTGTGAATGCTTTAGTGTTTTAAATAAAATAATGGCTTCCTGTTTAAATGTGCTAGATACTCAAAGATATTAAAATTTTAATTTATGATATTAAAACCTTCAAAGGGGGGATTTAATTTTCATTTATTGAAGTTAATATATAAGCGCTTATTGATTTTAACTATAATTTTACTACACGAAAAAATGTCAAATCAACTCAGGATAAAGCGTCAGCATGTTTCGACGGCAGATCTTACACCCACCTCAGATCTGTGGCAGAGAATAACTTTGCGACCCCCCTCCGACCATTTCTCGTTAACGAGGGGGGGGGGGGGTGGGTCCAAAGTGTGGTTTGAATAGTTGCCCAGGTATGCGATGTGGTAGAACCAAAACACTTTGAAACCCCTCTGCCCAAAACCAGAAACCAAGAGGTACCCAACCCCCTGAAATCCACTAACAGTTTTTCAACGCCCGACAACCGTTCCTCTCACGCCCGATGACCGTTTCCTTCGTGCCTTCAGCCAACGGATATCCTTCCCATGCCAATACCGTTATCCCACTCTCCAATCACATCCCTCCACGACATCTGATCGTTACCCTCCAATGTTCCACTTATGCCTGTTAATCACCTAGTTGGCCACTGAACACACTCCTGGAATGTGAATCATCCTGTTATGCATTAATCCCCATCAGATCTGTTAAACCATATGGTCATATCCTAGACTGTTAATCACAGAATGTTAAATCCTAGATCACGCCCTATAAAACTATTTGCAGAGAGCCCAATATCACTTTAGATTCTCCATTAATTTTAGCACCTCTGCATTCTATCTCAAGCATTAGAATTTTGCGACCACTCTCCCTACTTCTGAAACCCTGTCACCTTTTCTGCAACCCAATCTTCAAAATGAATTTTCTAGTTGATGTCTCGTCAAACATGGCACCCAAGGACAAAACCAAAAAACAAACAACTCCTAAGGGTAAAGCCAAGAAACAGGTGACAGAGGAAGTACATGTCGTTAATCCACTTGCTGAAGTCATCCCTGAGGTCACTAAACTAGTTGCAGAAGACGTCCCTGCTGCAACGCCACAACTTAACATCGACCTCATACCCTAGCCGATGCCTTTTTGAAAGTCACAAACTGTCAGTGTGAACTCGACTTCTATGAGCTACATTTGTGGCAAAAACAAAAGTAGATAGATAACCAGGACCCTATCAGGTTTTAGGAATCCATGTTTCCTTTGTTTGCATTTCCACAAACTCATCCTTTTCCTCATCTAATTGCCTGGTGTCACAAGCAATATGATCCTATAACTAGATTAGTGGTGGCTTAGAATGGAAACATTCTAATCACCGTATCCCTTGAAACCATAAACCAGATTCTACTCATTCCTTCATTTGATTCCTTATCCCATTTCTCACATGCTGCTCTCATGGACCTTTATCACAAACTATCTTTCCCTCAGAGAGCTCATATATTTGACATTTTATTGCCTGAGGATGGAGAGTTGCCCAAGAAAAATCCCCCATACACATCCTCCATATTTCCTATAGCTTCCAAGCATTGAACCTCTCTTCTTTCATACCTTTTTGGATACCCAAACGATGAAATAGTTGATCAACCCATCATGGGATTCTTATCTATTTTCAGTAATGATAAATCACCATTGTTTATGTATAATTACAGCCAATTCTTGGCTGAAATTATACATGAATAATTCATGAACGTCACCACACAAGGAGTGTTCAATTATTCTTCTATAATTTTTCACATGTTTTTGTCTAAGGAGGTAGAAATGTTGCCTATCCACTTCAACAAGAAGGATACACAGGGAGTAAATCAATCAGTGGTTCACTTGACAGAATTGGTCAGAGATTCATCAACAACCACTTATTTTGCAGAGTTCATAGACTCATTCATACATCCAGTAAGGAAGCTCCTTACAAGTCAATCAGAGCCCAGAATTGGAGAAGAGATTAAAATGACCCTGCACCTCAGTGAGCAAGCTAAGACTGGTGATTGGTACCTATATAAAAATTACATAGAAATCAGGGTATATGGTTGTGAACTCACACCATATAAGCTTCCAAGATATATACGTATGATATTTTTCTCCTTAGAGTATATTAGACAAATATTAAATATGGATGAGCTACAGTTTGTCTCAGGAAAGAGAAAATCTCTGTTTAAATTCAAAGCCAACATTGGATATTTCATCTACAATACCAGAGCAACTAGTGCTGAAGTATATGTGATATTAAAGAAAATGGGTTTTCAACCAAGTTTTACTTGGTCATATGACCCCCATGTCATTATTTCTGCTCTGAGACTTGAACTCAAGACAACTTCCTACACTCATACTTCCAGAGAAGAAATGGATAAATACATGAACCAAGATGAATGGGTAGAAGGTACTCTCCAGAAGGCAGATGAATAGGTCATTTAAACTTCAAATGTATAGACCCCAGTGCCTAACAGTAAGCAGCAGAAAAGAGTCAGAGCAGAGCCTCCACATGCCAAGGGAATCATGAAAGAGTTTATCTTGCAGTACAAAAAGCTGAAGCTTACTTCTACCTTACTTTTAGAGGGAGAAAAACTAGAGATCATAGATTTGGGAGATACTGAAGTCTCCACATCCACTAGTGTTTCTAAAAATCCTCAATCATCATCACCTGCAAGAGAACCACTGGAGATCATTCAGAAATCTAATGCTAGCACTTCTAAAGAGAAAAACATTTTCTCCAAACTCTTAGACATTAAGCAGAAGAATGAAGCATTGAAATCTATTTTTTATAGTCAATTCTAGAAGCAAAAATCTACATCAAAGCACAGGCTTCTCACTACCTTTGACAGTGAGAAAGGAAGGATGTAGATGTCCTTTCTATAGGCAAAAGTTCCATTTCCAAAGACTCATGCTGAGTAGAAGAAGATTGTCTTCACTTTTGATACCAATCACATCCATCCAATTGATCAGATGGACATGCACAGGCAATCAGGAGAAATGTTATTTTCAACAATGACCACAACAACCATGTCACTTTCCAAACTGAAAGTTGCACTGTCAAATGCTCAATCTCAGTTGAAGATTGAAATATTGTCTTCATTGGCTAAAGACAACATATTGAATTCATTGGAAGACCTTGTAGTGAAAGTTGGGTATCACCCAAAGGACTGCAATGCAGTTGAGGAAATCATTAAAAATAAGAATGCATATATCTCTGCTCTACACAAAAAACTCAAGGTGCCCTCAACTAAAGACCCAAAGACTAAGGAGATTTCAAAAAATGAATATGACAAGGAGGAGATGTTGAAGTTGATCATTGATCAAAATATGCAGATTAGAAAGATGGAAGAACAAATTGAAGAATTACTATTGAAAGAGAAATCAACACTCCAGGTGAATACTGATCGTAATACAACATCTCAAACATCTTCTACAGGTACAAAAATTTCATCAGCCTTGACTACAACTGATGCAACAAAATTGACACACGATTTGGCCATTCAGAAGCAGGCACATGAGAAGTTACAATAGATGTTTCAAATTCTTGAGTCACAGAAGATTAAAAATGATACATTATACATTAAGGAAATGCAAAAAAATCATCAGTTAGGACTTAAGATAAATGAATTAGAGAGTGAATCTCTAATGGCAGCAACTCTGGATGAAGCTAAGCAGAACATCATGGAAGACATCAACAGGTCTATGACAGAGGTATGGCCATCCATACAGATTATCCTCGAACAACAGGAGCTCATCACCAAATGCAAAGCAACCATTCAAGATCATAAATAGTATCTCAAAAAGAAACCAAGTGAATCCACTTATATGATCAAAGTTCTCAATTCAAAGAATAGAGAGGAGCTGGAAGAAATCAACATCTTGGACAGAACTACAACCATTTTGGAGATAAACAAATTTTTGCAGAAAATAAATTTAATCAACCAATTGTAGACCAAATGTGAAGCTTTGAATATTGTTGTTCAAAGGTTTCATACTAAATTTAATGTTTTAAATCATAAAGGATTTCCAATATTGGTAGGATTAGATGATAAGTTGATTAAATTAGAAGATTATTGCAAAACATTATACACAATTGCAATAGCTAAGTCAAAGTTTGCAAGTCTCAAATGTAATATTACATGGAAAGCATTTCTTGAAGCTCTGCAGTTTGATTTGTTCATTCAACATCAAATGAAACATTTATTCATTCAAATACCAACATTTCACAGATATACTGAAGTAGATGAAATCTTCAAGAAAATGATGAGTGTAGAAATCCCAAGTCAAGATCAATGGGATAATTTTTGTGAGACCATTGAGTAAAAGGATGAATTTTACAGCATCACAACACATCATATTTTTGAGGGTCTAGTCAGTGACAACTTCCATCAAAAGGGGACAAGTCATCAACCACTTCCAAGAAAACATAGAAACTCCATCTATCTATTTCCTTGTTCTTTTCTTCTTTATTCTATTATTGTAAAACAGTTAAGATATTTCTAAGGTTTGGGAAATAGTATAAATAACTCTCATTTAGAGTTATTAAGGGTTGACCCTTGGATGTGCGAATTTTTGTAAGCAGAAATTGTACAAGTCTTTTTTATCATCAATAATAGAAGAAGGATTCTGAGTTTGTCTCATACAACTCTGTACTCTCTATGAGTTATTTCCATTTTTCATACATTTTGTCTCTTCATATGTTTAATTTTTATCAAGATAACTAGGTGAGATTAATTGTGTTTCACTGATCTTATAATTCCTCCTGAAGTTATTATCAATATAAAGAATGATTTACTTAAAAGTTTGTTGACGTAAGTCCCTTTCATTTATAAATTGTCAGCATCTTGATGATGTTAAATGTATTTTGTTGAAATTTTATACATTGTTTAAAGGTTTTCAAGCTTAGGACTTATCGAATAATTCAATTGAATATTTGATAATCATATCTTCTTATATAAATCTACTTAATCATTTTACAAAATCTTAATCACAATGTGAGATAAACAAGCAGCCCTTACTTGTAATCACTGATATTATTTGGAATATTTAATCAATAGTTTTTTGCTAAAATTTATCTTATACATTGGTTCTGCAAAGTTAAAAAACACAACGAAACATTATATATGCTTTGGCATGATTATTGACGACAATTATCTCAAAGGACAACATCAATTTGGCGTCATTGCCGAGGAATGAATTTTATTTGTTTTCCTTGGGACAATGATAAAATCCTATTCCTTTAAGACGACTAAAGGTTTAGTTAGGTCAAAAATCTCTCACATGGCAACTTCACGGTGACCAAAATGGGTCCTTCAAGGCATACCAGATCTCGATCTAACTCTGATATTATCAAACCCTTATCAGATCCCGAGAGACTAGTAAGAAGCGATTATTCTAGAAGAAGGCATAAAAACCCTTATTATTCTATTCTTCAACAGGAGATCAATATTCTTCCTGATCCTTTCAGATCTGCACCTATTCCTTTATAACTAGAAGACATACCTAATAGAGTGCATGAGCTAGTATCTAAAGGAGTGGATTTTCAATCAGCCTTGTTAGTTCATTATTTAGAGTCCTATAAATTACCTCAGGAACCTTTTGAATCTCCTATATCAAAGTATTATTTGGATATAAACTTGCCTGGATTCAAACCTTCTGATTTCATATCCCCTTACATATTATGCACCTTCTACTTCACACCAACCAGAAGATCTCTATTCTATTTATTCCAATCCTTCATTTGAATCTAGAGAAGGAGAAGAAGAGGTTCAAAAAATAGTTATTAGAACTCCTTTAAGGTCTCTAAGAAGGTCTTCGATCCCATTTCATTCTCCTCCTCGTTCTCCACCTCATTCTACACCTCCATCCTCTCCATCTTCACCTACAAATTCTAGTTCTTCCTCTTCAAATACTAATACTCATTCCTCTACATCAACATCTTCAAGTATTGTTGGTTTTAGACCAATTGTACAAGCTAGATATTCCCCTCTTTTACTTCCTACTATCCTTAATGATTTTCTTCTAGGATATTTAAAACACCTTCCTAGATTTAATGGAGAAACTTGTTTGTTAGTTGAAGACCATCTGACAACATTTATGTATTTTGTAGATAACATGAACATAGAACATGAAGTTTTTTATATGAGTTTGTTTGTACAATCCCTAGAAGGAAATGTCAGGATTTGGTTTAGGCAATTACCAATTGATTCTATTAGATCATGGAAATAATTAACTAATATTTTAAAAATCGATGGGGAGTGAAAAAGGATCTTGTGTATTTCTTAACTGAGTTTGAAGAACTAAAAATAAATTTTGGAGAACAAGTTGTTGATTTCATTAAAAGATTCAATAAGCTTTACCACAAAATGCCTCCTCATTGTAAACCTCCTGTAGCAGTAGCTAAGGTTAGATTTTCAAAGGCTTTTGAGGATGACTTTGTTGTCATGTTGAGAGAAAGAAAATATTGAACCTTAGAGGACATGCAAACTAATGCTATAGAGGTCGAAGAAAATAGGTCTGCATCAGCCAAGTTAAAAGCTAAAGATGAAAAAGCCCAAAAGAAATTAAAATCAAATCAGGAAACTTAATCTTCCTCTAAATCTAAAAGTGAAGATGCAAAAATAGATGAAATCACACCACTTCTTAGAAACTATCAAATAGGAGTTGAAAGATTGAAACTCAACCAAGAATAGTCCAACAAACTATTTCTAGACCCCAAACACAAGTTCAAGGTCAGTATAAAAAGGCTGCTCCATTGCAAATTCTTCAGAGGCCTCATAATGACCAACAAGTACCCACACTGTTGTTAATTGATGATCAACAACCTGATGGAAATACATTATCTACCATTGAAGATATTAATAACATAGATCATACATCCCTTCAGACTGCCATTATTCCTATCCTCCAAAGTCAAACCCCTCAAGGAGACCAAGATACTTCTCAGGTTTCTAAATATCAAGCTTTTTCTGACTTTTTGATTGCAAAACTGAATAGAAAATATGACTTAAGACCTAGATCTAGTCCTGGTAGACCTCCCAAAAACCTTGTAATAATTGAACCTCAAGTAAAAACTGTTGAAACTCAAACTACTTTTGTTCAACCTCTAAATCAGTCAAGTGATTATGCTCAAATTGACAAAACTATATTAATTACTTTTAATGTGGAGAAAAAGTTAGAAAGTGTTAAAATTCCAATTCCACTTTCAGAACTTTTTAAAAACCCACGATATAAATGTCAAGTTGCAAAATGGATCAAAAACTCTAGTATGGATGTTGAAGGAGATATTATTAATCTGCAAAATGAAAGACCCACCATTACTTTCGGTCCTAGTTCTGATATGATTGAAGAATCCATACCACCTTTTTATGTGACTTTGAAAGTGCATTACTCCCTGCTATACAATTGTATATTGGATTCTGGTGCTTCACACAACTTAATGCCTAAATTGATTATGGAAAAAACTTAATTTGTATATCACTTGAACCTATCATGACTTATATACCTTTGACTCTAAGAGGGTGCAATTTTTAGGACTTATAAAAGATGTAGTAGCCACTTTACATCAAATACCAGTTAAAAGTGTCGTATTAGACACATTTTTTGTTGGTTCGGATAGAGGTGACTTTTTATTGACAACTCTACTGCTCCCCCATTTAATTATCAACCCGGGGTAAGTCTTTTTATTCCAAGAGTGTCAGAACAATATATGCGATTCAGCTGGTCTACAAATGCTCCTTGTCAATTGTGAAGAAGAATTTACTAACTTTCTGAACTTGTTTATCCTATGAAGGGTGACTTGGATTGATTTTTAACCTAAGATTGAGCAACAGGAATTTGTGTTTCTCTAACGGAATAAAACAACAACTTAACTAAACCGAACAACAATCTAAATAAACCAAGCAGGTATTGAAATGAACAGTAATGGAATTAAACGAAACAGTAGTCTGACTAAGCTAATCAGTAATGTAATCAAATTGAATCAACGGTCTAGTTAACTAAGCAATAATGAAGCAAAAATATAACTAGTTGTGCAGTAATGGAACAACAGTATGACTAAGCTGGATAGTAATGAAACAACAGTATGACTTAAAAGAATTAAATAACTCGTATAGCAAGTAATTAAGTAATTTTGCAATGGAGTTCTCTATATGACTTAATTAAGCAACATTGATCAATGGTTAAATGCTTCGTTATGCTAGAAAGAGAACGCAATTCATAAAGACAGATAATGCTAAAATCAACTTATTTACGATCTATAATTCAAATGCAATGACAACAAAGGAACTAGAACTATCTAACAAAACATTTTTGTAAGTTGAAAAATACGATTTCACTTGTCCTACTCTAAGAACGCAGTTTCTAACAATCTTAAAGAAAGAGAACTGCATTTGTATTGAATGGAGATATGCATTACAACTGCATTAGATTCACAAGCATCGGTTCTGTAACTACTCAGAGTGTGAAATATTGTGTGGAGATTCCAGAGGTTGGGCCCAAACCACCAGAAGCCTTCGCACCGTAAAAACTTCAAAAGATGATTATTCAAAGCTCTATATCACATCCAGTGATTTTACAAAATGTAATTAGAAATAATGTTCCTAATTTGTCTATTACAAGATGGATCTCCTATCTTGTATATTACAGGATGGATCTGTTGTTGTTTGAATTCTTGAACTTGGATTTGTTTGTTTGCCTTCTACCGGCCGTTGGAAGTGCTAGGATTTCATATGCTTGCGTCTGTTGGTTGGCTTCCATTCCCTATTGGTCCAGGCATTCTTCTTTCCTGCATGTGGAGATAAGAGAAGTCAATTTACTATTATAAAACATCCTTTTCGTCATTAGTCTGATTTTTCCCATTTTCATGATCTTTTATTCCTTATTATTAATGTGAAGAGGGATTCCCTCGAAATTATAACATAATTTGAAGTATTTACAGGGTGAGAATCATAACTTAATTTGGGCCCAACATACTCCCCTGCTTACCTAGTTGCATGTCCTCATGCAAAAAGATGATTGAGATGTTGATGTGTTAAGGATTAGGCAGGGTAGGCCTTCTTGTTGTGTGTTCCGAAGCCTTATTTTCCTTTTATGAGTGCAAAGGCAGCACCTGTCGCTCCCTCTGGAAATTCGTAATTGTGATTATAATCCTCGGGAGGAAGTGAGAGGAGACGATTTATGTATCTACATCCAAACCAGGCAGGCCCCATGCCGTAGACTAGGTTGCTGTATGGAAGGAAACTGGAGGCAACAACCTTGAAACTCCTGTAATTGAATGGCTCCCTATTCTTCACATTGTTTGTGGAGGCCATCCACCGTTGCTTGGCTACTACTAAGGCCACTTCACGAATGTCCTCAAAGTATTCTCGTGCATTTTCTATGATATATTTATGAATGGGTCCCAACCTAGACCTCACACCTGGAATTATCATGAAGTTCTTATGTTGGATGATTAGTTGAAAGGGTTTCTCTTTTCTAGAAGATGTTATAGGCCTTGGCCCACTTGATCTGGTTTTTAGCAAATGAAAGGAAGGCTTGTAGCTGTACATCCCCCATGAAAGGGATAGGGTTGCTGTCAGTGTCTTCTTCTAAGAAGAATTTATGCATGTAGAGCTCACATAAGAGGCATTGGAAAAATTCTTCTATGGTCCTGAAGGTAGTGGGTTTCCCTGCTCTAACAGCTTTAACTTTCAAGAGTAGATACCGCTCTATTAGGAACAAGGCATAGTTGGTTGTCGGAGCTCTGCATGATAAAGCACCATCATATAGAGAGAAAATTGTAGAGATTTTCTTCTTAGCTTGCTCTACCTGTTCTTGTACCGCTTTAACTTTTGCTTGTTGTCCTCTAAGCTGCGCGAATGTCTCATCTTCTGTGACAGAGAGGTCGGTGAAATTATTTTGTAGTGCCTGATATTATTGTAATGGCACTTCCTCATTTTTGCACTGTGTCAGTTCATGCCGCACTTGCACTAGCTCATTTTGTAATCTCTGGTTAGCCGCTATCTCTACTAAATGGGCATAGGCAGGGGCTTCCTCTGTTTGGGTCCCCTTTTCTTCCATAACCTTTTTCTCAGTTTGGGTGGATGTTTCAATGCTATTTTCTAGTTTTGTCCGCACTTCAGCCTCGGTGGTGTCTACGAGGTTGGTCTGTACTTAAATTTCAGTAGTGGTTATCAAATTGGTTTGTGTTCTAATTTCCATAGTGCCGGCTAAGTCGGTTGGTATCTCACTTTCGATAGTATTTACTGGTTCTGTTTGAGTCCCTACAATAGAGGTTTCTGTTCTTGGCTTCCTGGCCCTTCTTTCTTTTTTCAGTTGCTTCCTCAGATATTTCACCAATTTTTCCAATCTCTTGCAGGTCTTTCTTAATTTCTCAGTTCTCCTCTCGTCTGAACCTTCACCTGTTCTTATTTCAGGAGGTGATAGGGGAGTAGAATTCTCTTTTTCAGGGATAGCATCTAGAATGGTGTTTCTGATTACATCTTCAGAATTGACCTCAATGTGAGGGTCCTGACTAGGAGGAGCGATGCTACCTCCTGGTGACAAAGGGGATGTCTCTGTGTGTGTGCTATGCTCCACAAGGACAGTGTCACTTGAATAATCTTGTGATTCCAATCTCTCCTCTGCCTGTCCATCACTATATACTTTGTAATTATTAATAGGAGACAGAGCTCATCATCTTGTAGTTCCTCTTGGTCAGGTAGGATGTTACTGTGACCAAAGCTGCTGGGGGAGGCGATTTTATCAGCAAATGCCTCTTTCTCCCCTTCTTCCAATGAGTTTCTCAATTCATAGTTTGTCCTTATTTTCCCTAGGACTCAAGCTATTTCCTCCTCAAATTATTTCAAGGGTGCATGGGATGGTTCTTCTTCCTCTATGGTGTTCGAAGTTCCCTGGGGTGTTCTGGGCCATTTTTTTCTATTTGGCTCTGATGTTGAGGTTCAGGTTCTTTTTCTTCTTGGAGGATCTACCCTAAGGGGCTCAATTTTAGCTCCCTCGGGGTTTACTTCTCATTCTTGTGCTTCTGGGTTGTCGAAATTGTCCCATGCTATCTGCTACCTATCTAGCTCATGAATGATGATTAATTTTATTAAGCCCTGGTGACTAACCACTACTTGGGGCTTCTTAGCCTTTCTCAATCGAACAACAATATCATGCAATATGGAATCAAAAAAGGGAGGCAGATTAATTGAAATTTTTTGTTTGAGTGTAGCTAAAAGTTTGAGCCGTCGAGGTTTTACCACTTCCCGAAGTCCTTCGCATGTAATAAACTTCTGGATGAATGCTGCCAACTCCTACCATGGCTGGTGTAACGAGGCAAGGTTAATCCCTCTATTTTTTAGCTCCAATGGTTCATTTGGGTCCTGGTATACTACTACTACTTCTCTTAGGAGGAGATACTTTTCTGCCCATCTTTCCCCTTGCGCTGGAATTCCAGAAACTTCTGCTATGATCTCCTCTATAACTGCTATAGTTTGGCCGTTAACTCTGGTTTTCCCTTCCTGCAAATTTTGCAGAAATTCAATTGCAATTATTGTGTTGGATCCTTGCAGTCTATGTACATAAGTCAGCTATCCAGCGTGCTGGATGATGGCACTTGCCGCTTCTGAAATCAGAAAATTTGAAGGCTTGCTTCAAATGGTATTTCCTCCCATAACTAATATTCTCCTTTCCTCTGGTTATTTTTCTTCTTGGCTCTCTTGCTTCGACTGGGTGTTGTTTGCAAGCGGAAGAGAGACTTCGGTTCTACGTAAATAATATTCATGCCTTAATTGTAATGATTATCGATGCGTTTGACGAGATTTGTGCATGGATTTCACATGCTTGCTGAATTAAGGCCAATTACACCCCCTCTCTTGAAGAAAGGGCGCCCACGCCCTCAATTACAGGAGAGATTTGGTCGGTTATGAATGCGGAAATGGGAATTTCATAATTTGGTAAATCTACGTGTGAAGGATCGATGATTGAGTAATTACTACATATGCCACAAAAGGTCAGATTTAGAAGTTTTCATAATTGTATCTTGTGAGAAGGTGACCAAAAATCGAGAGAAAATAGTATCGCCATTATTGCGATATGATGTCTTTGCACTACTGAAAAGTTATGACGGAAGCAAGACTTATTCAAGTAATGATTGGCGTTGTCATTCCAAAGTTCAAAATATGTAAACAGATCTTTGTTATTTATTCTTATGGTAAGTCATGATTGTCACTAATTCGAGTAATAGCTTTGTAGTAAAAAAAAAATGGAAGACAAGGTGTAAATAACAACAATTGGTTATTAAAGGAGCATTATTTCATACCACAAGCAGAGCCACTACTGCCAACAGGCATTCATAGCCTTGACAGGGTTGCTATTTAACTCGAAAAATGAGCCATGATCCCTATGTAAGAATAGTTGTTTTTCCAATTTGATGGAGAGATCACCATGCTGGTATGGTAGCCAGGTAACCATGGTGCCACCCACTAGAGTTGTAGCAAAATGATCAGGTCGGCTCGTGATGAGACCTCCTATCCTTCAAGTTACTAAGAAGGTCATTACCCTGGTGTGGTTGCTATAATGGGCATGTCAATTGCTACACTCTTATGAACATGGTAGGCTGGCTCGTGATGAGACCCCCTATCCTCTCTTAAGATTTGCATGTAAATGTAGTACTTCCTTTTGGATTGTAACATTTTGATCTATAAGGAGGTCACTGCGCTGGTGTGGTAGCTAGATAGTCACAATTCCATTCACTATAATTGTAACAGAGTGATAAGGCCGACTCATGATGAGACCTCTCGTCCTTCTAATAGATGAGAATGTCATTACCCTGGTGTGGTAGCCATAATGAGCATGTCACTTGTTCAATCCTTATGATCATGGTAGGCTGGCTCGTGATGAGACCCCCTATCCTCTTAAAGATTTGCATGACACACAATGATTGTTAAGGAAGGCTCATTGACTCCTCAAGAGTGAGGGATGGCGAAAGAAGCAGAAAAACTAATACCATTAATACCCCTTGTTCCATTTCTTCATATTGTAGGGACATATTACTCAAACAGTGCAAAAAGACATATCATTATAAGGTCCTAAATTGTTTGATATCATATTTGAACTGTGGGTGACTTAGCATTTTATCTCATGTGTGCACGATTTCAGATTCCTGTTTAAGAATTATAGTGCCAAAGGGCATCATATTTGTAATTTTACCATTTTCCTTCTCTCTTTCAACTGCCATTCCCTACTCAAGGTTGCTCAATTATAAAAAGAATGGCTATTAAGACATTGAGCAGTAGTTGTTTAAATATTTTTCAGCGAAAGAAACGCTCAAAAATGGTTGTTTTATTCGAATGAACAACAGTCGTTCAAAGATGGAATAGAAACTGTTTCCAAATTGAACAGAAAAATGAAAAAGCACAGAAAAAAGCTGTTCAATTTGGTTCAACCGCGACCGTTCAAAAATTGAATAGAGCTGTTCTCAAATTGAACAGAAAAATTAAAAGGCATGACAAAAAGCTATTCAATTTGGTTCAACCGCGACCGTTCAAAAATTGAACATCAGCTGTTCTCGAATTGAACAAAAAATTAAAAAACACAACAAAAATTTGTTTAATTCTGTCGAATCGTGGCCGTTAAAAAATTGAACAACAGTTGTTCTCGAATTGAACAAAAAAATTAAAAAACACAACAAAAAGTTGTTCAATTCGGTTGAACCGTGGCCGTTCACAATCCGAACATTAGTTGTTCTCCAATTGAACAACAAAATTAAAAAAACACAAAGAAAAGTTGTTCAATTCGGTTGAACCGCGACCGATCACAAACTGAATAGTAGTTGTTCTCGAATTGAATAGAAAAATTAAAAAACGCGGGCAAAAAGCTATTCAATTTGATTGAACAACGGCTGTTCAAAAATTGAACAACAACTGTTCTCAAACTGAACAACAAAAATAAAAAAACACAGCGGAAAGTTGTTCAATTCGGTCGAACCACGACCGTTCAAAAATTGAACAGTAGCCGTTATTGAATTGAATAACAACAATAAAAATACAACAAACAGCTTGTTAAGCTCAGCAGAACAACAACCGTTCGAAAATTGAACAACAACTGTTCATAAATTGAATAGAAAAGTAAGAAACTGCAGATGGTCGTTAAATTTAATCGAACTGCAGCCGTTCACAAATTGAACAACAGTTGTCTGCGAATTGAACAACAGTTGTAGACACAACAATAAAAAAACACAATCTTACAATGAAAAATGGATTGCAAATGGGACGAATGTACAACAAGAAAAACAATTATGTACATTATTTACAAGTGATGATGTCAAACCTCTCATGTACTTGAGTTTGTGGGGTTGTCACCCCCTTGCGCCACAACTTGGATGGTGGGATCATTTCGTGCCTGTTGACAGAAAGATTATTTCGTGAGCGGTTTGTGATAGAGGCGTACTCTATGCCCGTTAACTCAAAATTTTGAGCCAAACCCATCTATAGTGGTCAAGGTAAGGGTACCATGGCTATGTGATTCCTGAATCTCATATGGACCGAGCCACCTTGTTTGCAATTTTCCTGGAAAGTCTTGGAATCTGGAATCATAGAGGAGTGACCAATCCCCTTTTCAAAATGCCTTCCTCTTTATTAGGTTGTCATGCCACTTGGCTCGTTGTTGTTGAATGATCATTGTGCATTGCAGGGCAAGTAGTCGAATTTCATCCAGTTCATTTATTTGTTGGAGTCTTTTAGCTTGAGAGTCTGTTAAGTCCAATCCCACTTCCTGGGCTGTTCTCAGTGTTTTAATTTCAAACTCGATAGGGAAGATAGGTTCTCTCCCAAATACTAGCTGATATGGTGAATATCCAGTGGTATTTCTCCAGGTTGTTCGAAAATCCCATAAGGCTTCTAGTAGTCTAGTGGCCCAGTCCCGGTGGTGTGTTGCTACTATCTTGGTAAGGATTGCATCCAGGACTTTGTTAGTGCTTTCAACTTGTCCGTTTTCCTGTGGGTGGTAAGGATACATAACTCTGTGAATGATATGGTGATTTCTTAAGGTAGATATGATCTTATTTCCTGTGAATTGTGCCCCCCCCATTGGTTATCACTTCCCTTGGCAGGCCGTATTGTATGAATAGTTCAAAGAGAAACTTAATTACTTATTCTTCCGTGGCTCTTGACAAGGCTACTACTTCCACCCATTTGGTGACATAATCTGTGGCAACTAATATGTGGGCTTTCTAGTTTGATGGTGGGTTGAATGGCCCAATGAAGTCCAACGCCCATCATTGAAATGGTTCCACCACCAATTGTGGTTGTAGCGTCATTTCATCAGCTTGGCCTAGGTGGCCCATTCTTTGGAAACTACACAAGCTTGAACATACTTTTTTGCATCTTTGAAAATCATAGGCTAGTAATAGCCTAATTGCAATACTTTATGCTTCGTCTGTCGTTCTGCGAAGTGGCCACCATAGGGTTCATCGTGACAAGCCCGTAAGATTTCGTAGATTTTGTCTTCCCTTATGCATCTGCGTATGTGCATATCAGCCCCTATATGGAATAGGTATTCTTCATTCCAAGAGAATCTTGCACTGCGCTGTACAATCAATTTTCGTTCTCTAGCCGTTAAATGTCTGGGTAGTTTCCCAACTGCCAGATAATTTTCCACATCTACATACCATGGTGTTTTGACTGCTACAGCAAACAGGTTTTCATTAGGGAATTGATCATCAACTGTTAGTGTTTCGTCTATCCTGGGGCCTCTGGATAGGAAGTCTATGACCACATTTTCCTTCCCTAGGCGGTCTTTGATTTTTATATCGAATTCCTGAAATAACAGTAGCCAATGAGTTATTCTTCCATTCATGATTGGTTTATTAGCTAAATGTCTAATAGCAGAGTGGTCAGTGTACAGGACCACTTGATATCCGGTTATGTAGTGCCTGAATTTATTGATAGCATAAATTACAGCCAGAAATTCTTTCTTGGTTACTGTATGATTTAATTTGGCAGGAGTAAGGTTTTTGCTGATATAATAAATAACATAAGGTTTCTGGTCTTCTTCTTGGCCAAGCACTTCTCCTATTCCTGTATCAGATGCATCGGAAGAGATATGAAAGGGCAGTTTCCAGTTAGGACCTCGCAAGATTGGTGCTGTTGAGACTAGCTTCTTCAAGTCTGTAAAAGCAGTGTCACATTTTTCAATCCAATGGAATTCAACATTTCCAGTCAAAGCATACAGATGTGCAGTTATCTGTGAATTTTTTATTATAAATTTGCGATAATATCCTGCATATCCCAGGAAACTGTGTACCTCCATTTGTGTACAAGGTGTGGCCAACAGAAGGATTACCTCTATTTTAGCTGGGTCTACCTGTATTCCAGCTGCCGAAATGTAGTGGCCTAGGATTACCCCCTCAGTCATCATCATGTGGCATTTTTCATTGCTTAGACATAGTCTAGTAGCAATACATCGTTCTAACACTTTGTCTAATGTTTCTAGTGCTTGATCGAAGTCTTCCCCATAGGGTGTAAAATCATCCATATAAATTTCAAGTCCTTCATTTATTAAGTCAGAAAAAATGCTAATTATGGCTCTTTGAAATGTTGTTGGGGCATTACATAATCCAAATGGTAAGAATCTGTAAGCGAAAGTGCCCCATGGGCAGGTAAAGTTTGTCTTATCTTGGTCTTTGGGAGCTATTTAGATCTGATTGTATCCGCTGAATCCGTCAAAGAAAGAGAAGAACTGTTTTCCAGCTAATGTGTCAAGGACTTGGTCAATGAAGGAAAGGGGGAAATGATATTTCTGAGTTGCCTTATTTAATTCTCTATAATCTATGCAGATTCTCCACTTCCCATTCTTTTTAGGGACGACCACCAAAGGGGAGACCCATTTGCTCTTTGAGATAGGATAAATGAAATTTACATCTAGTAGTTTTTGTAGCTCTTCTTTTACAATTTCTTTTAAATGCGGGTTTAGTCTTCATTGGGGTTGTCTAACAGGGTGCGTTTCCCTATGGTGCGTGCACAGTTATGGGTCCAAACCCTTCATGTCTTGGTAATCCCACGCAAATGCACCCTGGTGTTTCTGGAGGACTTTTATAAGTTTCTGCTTTTAGTTTTCATCCAGGCTACTGTTAATATTCAGAATCTTTCCTGGTTCAATCGAAATAGGTATACTGTTACGAACAGTGGCTATAGAGCTATGTTCGGTCTCAAAGTTTGCCACAAGGTCCTCTTGTCCTTCATGTTCGAGGATTGTTTTCATCATTTGGCATCTCAAATTTTCAGGTTTGGGTGGCTGATTCATAACACTACTAATCACATCATCTTCAGTTTGATCCTTGAATTCGAGGGCTTCTGCTAGTGTCAGAGGTATACAGATGTTTTGCACCCAATATGTATCTGGGTATCTGTGAATTTTTATCATGGGCAGAATTCGTTTGGAAGGCGGATAAATAATGATATTTTTTACAGAGTTGTCTCTAGTCATAGTCATGCTACCTATTCAACAGCCTATGTAAGCATCTGATGTGGCTAGCCAAGGCCGCTCAAGAATCAATGGGTGCCCTTCCATCCTATTTTTTGGATTAATGACTAAAAAATCAGCTCGGTATTCCCACGAGTCCACCGAGACCATGATGTTTTACACTATACCTTCTGGTCTGATAACAGAGCTGTCAGCTAATCCCAGAAGTGTGGCTGTAGGTTCTAAAACTGACATGCCCAGTTTTTCACAAGCTCCCATAGTTAGGATGTTAATGGCTGCCCCTAGGTCAACAAGTGTGTTTGGAAATGAGTGTCCAGAAATTTGCACGGTTATAATGGGGTTTCCTGGGTCTTCATATTTCACAGGTGATTCTCTACCTAACAACAAGTTAGATAGTGTTCCTACCACATGAACGGTAGGTGCAACCATTGTTTTCATAATTTGTTTTTTTCCACATAGTTCCTCGATTGTCTTTACATAGATGGGAATGTCTTGGATGGACTGGAGAAGAGGAATTTTAGCACAAAGGTTTCTTAATCCCCCTAGGATGTCAAAATATGGGTTGATTATAGGACTGGGTAGGTTTAATCTCTCAGGGAATGGAGGTGGAGTCACTCTAAGTTCTTCAGGTCTTTGTTGGTCAATTGTTTCCTTATCTTTACCTATTTCTGTTATATTCATTGAGCTAGACCCTGTGGATGTTTCAACTTGGGACTGAGGTGGAGTTGTGGCCTCTACAGGTAATATGGTACGTCCTGATCTTAACCTAAATTCGTTGCACTTTTTTTGTTCGTCATTGGGTTTTGGATCCTCTATGACCTGAATTAGTTGAACCAGTCTATTATTGGGATTGGGATTGGGTTGGGCTAGTAATTGAGGGCATATGGCAGGCTACTGGTTATGCTAAATTGGGTAGGGAGCTGATAATTGTTGGGTCCCTGCTCCTATCTATAGATTTCCCATCCCCGTAGGTCGTTTCTAGTTCCAATTGGTGTTTTTAGTAGGAGGGTTTGGCCATTGGTTTTGATACGGGATATTCTACCAATAAGGGGGAGAACTAGGGAAGTTTTTCCAATTACTTCCTGATGGAGGCTGTGTAGGCCAAGTTGGTATAGGAAATGGTTGGTTTGGAAAAGTTGGGAAGGGGTTTTGAGTCTGCCAAGTTATTGCAAGGTTTTGCTGGCTGAACTGCAGCAACGGGAAGTATTAAGGTAGGTCTTGCGGTATGCCAGGTCGTGCCTGCAATTGCCGACGTTGATTCATTAAATAGACTAGCTTTGTTTCTTCTTCTGCTTCCTTTTAGATGGCTTTTAGCTCGGTAAGTGAAGTACACTGGTCCGTAGCATGATCCTTAGTGCAGATAGCACACATCTGGACCACGTATAAAAGACACTCCCTCTGGTTGTGCTTCTTTTGACATCTTGGGCAAAATATGGCCAGGTTTTTTTCGGCTATAACTTGTTTTTGTTTGGCTTGTGAAACATCAAGTTGCGTTGTCAAAGTACCTAGGATGTCAGTTTTGAAATTTTTTAACAGATTTCCAAATTCTACCCTAGTTACATTGCCATTGGTCTGCTTAAGATCCTTCTTCATAGAATCGTGCCCAACAGGTCTATTGTGTGAGCTACTCCAGAATCATCTAATACATAAGGAGATAATCTCATCATATTATTCCTGATAAATATCTCCCTTCCCCATTATGTTAATCATTTCAACCCATTCTTTCTTCATCCCTTTAAGCATAATGGTTTTTAAAATGTCCTTGGACAACATTGTATATGGGGATCTTTGTAAATTGTATTGAAATCTTTCTACGTATTCCTCTAATGTTTCATTGTGTTTTGCAGACATTGTTAAGTCCCTATATTAATAGTGTAGTCCCTTATTATGTTAGTGTAGCCCCCCTTATTTTTATTGTTGTACCCTTTTAACCCCCATATTGTTATTATTGTGCCCTTAAATTATTATTGTTAGGTCGGCTAGGATTACATTGTGGCCCCACAGACTCCTGTATATAGAAAGGAGGTTTTATCATTTGTATCATCCAAGAATTGTTCATTCATGTAATGTATTGCAGGTTGCCCCCTCGAAGTGGCTTATTTATAAGGCGTTGATATCTCTTTTCTTCTATTTTTGGAGCTGTTTTCACAACATTTGGTATCAGAGCTTTGGATTCTAGTGTTTCGCTGCTCCAAACAGGTCATCGTGGAATTTTCATTATAACTTTGTTTCTACAAAGGTTCAGAAGCTAAATTTTTTAGAGTGCGAAGCTGAAATCATGAGGAACATCATCGCAAAATTTCAGAGGTTGGTTCGCAATATTTTTGGAGATATGTTATATGGAAGTTAGGGCTTTTTGCAGGTTCCTCAATTTAACCTAAACATGTCATCGCGGAATTCTTGCTATAACTTTGTTTCTACGAAGGTTCAAAATCTGAAATTTTTAGAGCACAAAGCCGCAATCCTGAGTAACATCGTCACAAAATTTCAGATCTTTGTTTACAATATTTTCGAATATATGGTCTGTGGAATTTAAGACTTTTTCAGGATCCTGAATTTCATTTGAAAGAGGTCATCGTGGGAAAATCTTCATAACTCTCTCCCTGAGCATCAGATTGGAATTCTGTAAAAAGTGGACACAAGAAAACAGAATTTATTTTCCTGTCTATCAATTTCAGAGCTTATGGAGGAATAAGTGACACGTGGAATGTCGTACAAGTTCACTCTACTGAACCAGTCCATAATTAGGTCATCGTAGGAGATTGGGCACAATTTTGCCTTCAAGAATCTAAATCAAGTCAGACCTATAGCATTTGAAATAGTATTCAGAGGGCTACCTCAATGCCAAATTTCACATATTGAAGATCTGAAATCACAGAGATAATTCAGTTTCAATATCGCGCTCCTCAAAAGCAAGAAAAAGGTGTGTATTTTTTTCAAATTACATAAGTCTTGTTTGAAAAAAATTAGTTTGAATTTATTCCAAGGGCATATTGAAGAATAGATATCAGTATTGGGTTCTAAAATGGCCCCTAAAAAGAATTCAACACCCATTAAGCCTTTAGAAGGCTCTACTATGACTCATGAAGACGAAGAAACACAACATGAGATACCAAAATTACAAGAGCAAGTGCAACAAATTTCGATCTTACGAAGAGCAACCGAAGATGACATAGATGGTTTAAAAGTAGAAATGGAGGCTAAGTTTGATGGTTTGAAGGATCAAACAATAGCTAATATGGATGATAAATTAGTGGAAGATCACATCGAGCATCAACAACAAGTTCTCCAACTCTCAAAGGATAACCTAACTTTGGTGAAGAATCTAATGAAACAACAGGAAGATCAACATCACATCGAAAGAAGTTCTAAAGCAGTCACAGAAACAAGAACTCGACAAGTACAATTAATTTCAGAGTATCTTAGCAAGTGGAAGAACTTTCCTTAGAAGATTCCACATGGGAGGATGAGAATTTTATACAGAAGCCTCAAGAAATAATCAAGCGTTGAGGACAACACTTGTTTGAAGGAAAGGGGCATGTTAAGTCCCTATATTAATAGTGTAGTCCCTGATCATGTTAGTGTAGCCCCCCTTATTGTTATTGTTGTACCCATGTAACTCCCATATTGTTATTATTGTGCCCTTAAATTATTATTGTTAGGTTGGCTAGGATTACATTGTGGCCCCACTAGGATTACATTGTGGCCCCATGGACTCCTATATATAGAAATGAGGTTTTTTCATTTGTATCATCCAAGAACTATTTATTCATGTAACGTATTGGAGGTTTCCCCCTCGAAGTGGCTTATTTATAAGGCATTGATATCTCTTTTCTTCTATTTTTGGAGCTAGTTTCACAACAGACATGTTAAAGTTTTTGTCTTTTAGATCTCGAGTTCGACAATAGTCTTGGTATTTGGTAAGAAAATTATTCTTCATTTGGTCCCAATTGTTTATAGTTCCCCCTCCTAATCCCATGAACCAACAGAGAGCAGTCCCTTTTAAGGTGGAGGGAAATAATTTTAGTTTCTGGGGATCGGTGGTGTAGTCATATCCTCTGCATAAGACATCAAATTCAAATAGGAATGCATCAGGATCTTCTCTCATTAACCCATGAGAGGTTGGGATGTTGTGCAAGGGAATGGATTTTATAGGGGCATTGGCAGCATGATCAACAATAGGGTACTCTAATGTTGATGTCTGCCTCTGATTCTGATTTTGGTTATTTTCCATATGATCAAAGAGGTGCCAGAAATATTCGGGAACTTCTTGATCTGGAGGGGATATTTTAGTAGGCTTGGGAGGTGAATGCGGTGGGGGTTTTACAACACTTCCCTGATCTGGGATTCTAATAAAAACTGTTTCGATTGCTTCTTTAGGGGACTTAGATTCTGATATCTCTATGTGAATTCCTCCACTAGTTTCTTCGTCGCCTTCTTGCAAGTTGCAAGATCCTCCCTCTTTTGAACGGTCAATATCTCTATTGAATGATAGTCTATAGGCTTTGATCAGACCCCTTTGTCTTGCTGTGAATCTCAGCGTAGGCTACAGATGGTGAGGTTGCTGCCTGAGGGAGTACATTCAGACATTGAATGGAAACAATTCTAGGTCATATAGATGCCTGAGATTTAGCTTTCCAAATGATTTCGTCTATATATGTTGTCCTCCCAAGGATCACCAGTCCTTTTGGGTTGTGAGGATGGTTGCGAATGATTTTGGATCACTTCTATCTTCTTTTTTCTAGGAATAAAACAAGAGCACCTATCCTACGGTTCTTTGTACAATTTGTTGGTGAGCGGGCTAAAGGGCAAGCATGTTGCTTACTGGTACGCAGGTTCTTACCTCTCGTTTTCAATACCCAATTCTTCACAGCAATGGAGAAAAGATGAAATAAGGGAGATGAATCTTAACACTCTCCTCGGTAACGATGCCAAAATGTTGGTTCAGATAGAGGTGACTTTTTATTGACAACTTTAGTGCTCCCTCATTTAATTATCAACCCACGGTAAGTCTTTTTATTCCAAGAGTGTCGACACAATATATGCGAGTCAGCTGGTCTACAAATGCTCCTTGTCAGTTGTGAAGAAGAATTTACTAACTTTTTGAACTTGTTTATCCTATGAAGGGTGGCTTGGATGGATTTTTAACCTAAGATTGAGCAACAGGAATTTGTGTTTCTGTAACGGAATAAAACAATAGCTTAGCTGAACCGAACATCAATCTAAATAAACCAAGCAGGCATTGAAATGAACAGTAATGGAATTAAACGGAACAATAGTCTAACTAATATAATCAGTAATGGAATCGAATTGAATCAACAGTCTAGCTAACTAAGCAATAATGAAGCAACAGTATAACTAGCTGTGCAGTAATGGAACAATAGTATGACTAAGCTGGACAGTAATGAAACAACAGTATGACTGAAATGAATTAAATAACTCGTACAACAAGTAATTAAGTAATTTTGCAATGGAGTTCTCTGTATGACTTAATTAAGCAACATTGATCAATGGTTGAATGCTTCGTTATGTTAGAAAGAGAACGCAATTCATAAAGACAGATAATGCTAAAATCAACTTATTTACGATCTGTAATTCAAATGCAATGATAGCAAAGGAACTGGAACTATCTAACAAAACATTGCTGTAAGTCGGAAAATACGATTGCACTTTTCCTACTCTAAGAACACAGTTTCTAACAATCTCAAATAAAGAGAATTGTATTTGTATTGAATGGAGATATGCGTTACAACTACATTAGATTCACAAGCATCGGTTCTGTAACTACTCAAAGTGTGAAAACGTGCATGGAAGTTCCAGAGGTTGGGCCCAGACCACCAGAAGCCTTAGCACTATACAAAATTCAAAAGATAATTATTCAAAGCTCTATATCACATCCATTGATGTTACAAAATGTAATTAGACAGACTATTCCTAATTTGTCTATTACAGGATGGATCTCCTCTCTTATTTTTTTTGAATCCTCTTCTCCTCTGTCCTTTTCCCTTTTAAAGACGATTTTCCAGAATTTCGAAAGTGTTTCTCAAACGACAGCCTGCTACGCATGGCTGTCATTTGATTTCTTGAACTCGGATTCGTTTGTTTTCCTTCTACCGGTCGTTGGAATTGTTATGATTTCATATGATCGTGTTCGCTGCTTGGCTTCCATTCCCTATTGGTCCAGGAATTCTGCTATCCTACATGTGGAGATAAGAGAAGTCAATTTCCTCTTATAAAACATCTTTTTCATCATTAGTCCGATTGTTCCCATTTTCATGATCTTTTATTCCTTATTGTTAATGTGAAGAGGGATTATCTCGAAATTATAACATAATTTGAAGTATTTACAGGGTGATAATCATACCTTAATATAGGTCCAACAGTTGTCACTGATATTCCCCCCAAACTTGGAGTTCTTTTATCAAGATTATGTTGTGCACAATTAGGAGGGAGTCTTCAAATGGACATGTCTTTTTCCACTATTCCTGTATATGGTGGAGAGAGCCTTAGGTTATATAGAGAATTCATATTCCTAAAAACTATTTTCAAATATTATCGGGCCAGAAATCATCCCATTTATGCAATTGATGAGGATTTTAGTTGTTTCCAACTATCATCAAATACTTCACAAAATTCTCAACTCAAGATTGAGGATGTAGTTCAAACCCCTAAATCTTTTCAAACTAAAATTTGGAAATTATTATTTGATGGATCTTGCACCAAAGATGGAGCTGGAGCAGGATTTTTTTTGATTCCACTCGATAAAGAAAATATTACTCAATCATGCAAGTTAGATTTTTAGGTTACAAATATGTTGTTGAGTATGAAGCTTTTATCATAGGATTACAACTTGGTAAAAGTCTAAAGGTTCAAAATTTGAGTGTCTTTACTGATTTAGAACTTATAGTAAGACATGTTAGGAGTCTTTTTCAAATAAATCATCCTAGGCTCAGGTCTTACATAAATGAGATTCGGGACACCATTGAAAATTCCTTTAATGCTTTCAATATCACTTTTATTCCTAGAGATGAAAACATACATGCAGATTCACAAGCTGTTTCTGCTAGTTCCTTCAAGATTCTAGATCAATTTAAAATACAATATCAAATACAAATGAAATATAGGCCATCAATCCCAGAAAATCTTAAACATTGGCAAATATTTGAAGATGATGAATAATTAAAATCCTTTCTTCAAGTCATTGATGAATTTTCTGTATTGCAAATTGAAGAATATAACTCAGACATTAATGAAGCTACTAAAGACAAGGAAAATTCATATCTAAATTCAAAGGTAGTTGATCATGATATTATACAACTATGAAATAATTTTATCGACAAAGGACTTGTTCCTTTAGAAAAATTGTTTGATCAAACTGATGTTCCAAAAAACCCATTCTCTGTTTCACCAGAGGATGACATAGAAGACACTAATATTGGTACTGATGAGGAGATTAAAAATATTAAATTTTGTGCATCTTTAACTCCTGAAACTAAATTTGAATATTTCAAACTTCTTAAGAATTAAAAATATGTTTTTCCTGGTCTTATGATGATCTAAAAACTTATGACACATCTTTAATTGAACAAAAAATTCACTAAAACCAAAAGAAAAACCTTATTAGCAAAAGTTAAGAAGGATGAATCTAGTTCTGCTTCCCACCATAGAAAAAGAACTTAAGGAGATTTTAGATTCCCAAATAACTGTCCCTTTCATATACTCTAATTGGGTTTCCAATTTAGTACCTTTCATAAAAAACAATGGTGAATTAGACTCTATGTATATTTTAGAAACCTTAATAGATCATCCCTAAAAGATAACTATCCACTCCCAAAGATGGATAAATTACTTCAAAGAGTGTCAGATGCTAACAGAATCTCCATGCTTGATGGCTTCTCTGGTTATAATCAGATATTGTTGAAGTCAGAAGACAAGGAGAAGACGACCTTTGCTACACCTTGGGGTACATTCATGTATGCCAGGATGCCTGTTGGCCTATCAAATGTAGGAGTAACATTTCAGAGAGCCATGGACTTGGATTTTGTTGGGAAGGTAAACAAATTTGTTGTTATTTATCTTGATGATTTAACTGTTTTCTCTCAATCAGATCAAAAACATCTAAGGCACTTGGTGAAAGTTTTTGAAAGGTGCAAGAATTTTGGAATATCTTTAAATCCCAAGAAGTCATTGTTTTCCATTAAAGAGGGAAAATTACTAGGTCCTATTATTTCAAAATAAGGAGTAGTAATTGATCCCAAAAGGGTCTATGCTATTCAATCATTATCATTACGTAGAAATAAGAAATAGATACAATCCTTTTTAGGGAAAATTAACTTTTTGAGAAGATTTTTACCTAACTATGCATAAATAGTTAAAGACATAACATATATGTTCAAAAAGAACCATGAATTAAAATGGACCATTCCTGCAAGATATGCATTTGACCAAATAAAGAATGCCATTTCTGAAGCCCTAACCTTAGCCAGTCCAAACTACTTTGAGCCTTTCAACATATTCTCTTTTGCTTCTGAAACCACCCTTGATGTTTTCCTTTTGCAAAAGAATGAATATTATCATGATCAACCCATAACAATTTTTAGCAAGCTCATGAGAGGTGCAGAACTCATATATTATATCATCGAAAAACAAGCCTATGCCTTAGTTCAAGCCTAAAAATATTTTAGAATGTATGTCCTCCATTCTACCATTATTTCCTATGTATCTAACAATGCTATAAAAACTGTCCTTACAGAACCAGACACTGATGGAAGGAGAGGAAGATGGATAACACAAATCCTTGAGTTTGACCTCACCATTAAAATTACCAAGTTAGTAAAGGGACTTGGTTTAGCTAAATTGTAAAGTATTGAGCATAAATTTTGTTTTTTAAGTTTCTGAGAAGCATCCATAAGAACCTTCAAATTTGGAAAGGGAGAATCCAAAAGAACCTTCCTTAAATGAAGAAGGGGATAATCCACAAAATCCTTCCCAAGCAATGCAAGGAAAGGATACACAAGAACCTTATCCTTCAACTCATACAGTCCCTATTCACATTGATGAGAAGTTTGTATCACCAAATTGGTATGTAGATATTGTTCATTTTTTGATCCATTTTTAATGTCCAGCTCAGTTTTTCAAAAGCCAATTCAAAACACTCAAGTTGAAATCCATCAAATACTGTATCATCAATGCCAACTTATACTGGAAAGATCCTCTTAATATTATCTTAATTTGCTTGATAGAATCAGAGACTGAAGGAATCATTAATCAATTTCATGCAGGGATGTGTGGAGGCCGTTATGATTGGAGAGAAAAAACATACAAAATACTTAGGGCGGGATTCTATTTTCCTTCTCTATTTTTGCAAGTAGGATCAAAAGTCAGAGCCCGTGTTCCATGTCAGATGTTTACTGGTAAGCAAAAAATAACATCCTTCCACTAGTTCCAGTGGTTGTCTCAACACCATTTGTTCAATGGGGATTATAATTTATAGGAGAAATTCATCGACCTTCAAGTAATAAGCACATATGCATATTAACGGCTACTAAATATTTCACCAAGTGGGTGGAATCCATTCCTGTAAGAAATGCCACAGATTTAGTTGTAATCAAATTCATTGAAGAGAACATTTTATCTAGATTTGGTTGTCCACAACAAATAGTCATTGACAATGAAAGAACATTCAGTAACATAAAGATGATTGAATTCTACTAGAAATATCAGATTCTATTGCATCATTCAACTCCCTATTATCCACAAGGAAATGGTCTTGCTGAATCATCTAATAAGAGTTTAGTAAAGGTAATAAAGAAAACTTTAGAGGACCACAAGAAAAATTGGGAAAGTCATATGATTTATGCAGTCTAGGAAAACATGATTTCTCCCATAATATCAACAGGTAAATCTCCATTTCAACTAGTTTATGGCAAAGATGTTATTTTTCCTAGAAATTTAGCTTTCCCTTTTCTTAAGTTTCTACAAGAATCTACTGATGAACCTGATGAATTATCTAGAAGAATAAATTAGATTAGGGAATTAAATGAAAACAAAGATGAGATTCAATATAAACTAAGGAAATATCAGAATAAGATGAAGAGTCTTTTTGACAAAAAGGAGAATGAAAGAGATTTTAGAGAAGGAGATTTAGTCTTAAGATGGGATTCTAGGAGAGAAGATAAAGGTAAAAATGAAAAATTTAACAATTTATGGTTTGGGCCACTCATCATTGCAGAGGTAAAGGGAAACAACTCATTTGTTTTACAAAATTTGGAAGGAAAAATCTCAATACTTCCTGTCAATGGCAGATTTTTGAAACACTATATGAAGTACTGAAGGAGATCTTACATCATGATTGTACATTATCATTTTCTCCTACCATTTCAAGTCTGTTTGTTTTCTACATCAAAGACTCCATAGCTTGAGGAGAAGGCACATGGAACTGCTTGTTCTCTGCATCCCATAGGGGGAAGCAGTCCCCAGCTTCAGTCAATATTATAACATTATTTGTTTTGATAAGTTAGCATGGTAGTTTGAAAAATAAAAATAAAATGCTAAGTTAGAACATGGATGGAAAAGAAAAATTAAAAATTTTAGGAAACTTATATTTTTATGTACATCCATGATAAAATAAAATGTTAGAACAGATTTTCCCTAAAGAAAGAAGGCAAAAGAAAATGTTAGGGAAGCATGAAACAAAAGAATGTGTGAATGCTTTAGTGTTTTAAATAAAATAATGGCTGCCTATTTAAATGCACCAGATACTAAAAGATATTAAAATTTTAATTTATGATATTAAAATCTTCAAAAGGGGGGTTTAATTTTCGTTTATTGAAGTTGATATATAAGCGCTTATTGATTTTAACTATAAGTTCATGACACGAAAAAAGGTCAAATCAACTCAGGAAAAAGCGTCGGCATGTTTCGACGGCAGATCTTACAACCACCTCAGATCTGCGGTAGAGAATAACTTCGTGACCTCCCTCCGACCAGTTCTCGTTAACGAGAGGGGGGGGTCCGAAGTGTGGTTTTAATGCCCACACAGATTTACGACGTGGCGACACCACAACACTTTGCAACCCCTCCGCGCAAAACTGGAAACTGGGAGGTACCCACCCCCATGAAATCCACTAATGATATTTCAACACCTGATGACCATTCCTCCTATGCCCAATGACTGTTTCCTCTGCACCCTCAGCCAACGGATATCCTTCCCATGCCATAATTGTTAGCCCACTCTCCAATCACATCCCTCCATGTCATTTGATCATGACCCTCCAATGTTCCACTTATGCCCGTTAATCACTTAGTTGGCCACTGAACCCGCTCCTGGACCGTTAAGCATCCCGTTATGCATTCATCCCCATCAGATTTTTTAACCCCTACGATCATATCCTAGACTGTTAATTGCAGACCGTTAATTGTAGGTCACACCCTATAAAACTATTTGCAGAGAGCCCGATATCACTTTACATTCTCCATTAATTTTATCACCTTTGCATTCTATCTCAAGCGTTAGCATTCTGCAACCACTGTCCCTACTTCTGAAACCATGTCACCTTTTCTGCAACCCGATCTTCAAAACCCCTTTCCTAGTCGATATCCGTCAAACATGGCACCCAAGGAAAAAACCAAAAAACAAACGAATCCTAAGGGTAAAGCCAAGCAACAAGTGACATAGGAAGTACATGTCATTAATCTAGTTGATGAAGTCATCCCTGAGGTCGTTAAACCAACTGCGGAAGACATCCCTGCTACAATGTTGTAGGTCCCTATATAACTAGTATAGTCCCTTATTGTTGTTAGTGTAACCCCCTTATTGTTATTGTTGTACCCCTGTAACCCATATATTGTTATTATTGTGCCCTTACATTATTATTGTTAGGTCGGCTAAGATTACATTGTGGCCCCACTAGGATTACATTATCGCCCCATGGACTCCTATATATAGAAAGGAGGCTTTTTCATTTGTATCATCCAAGATTTTTTCATTAATGTAATGTATTGGAGGTTTCCCCCTCAAAGTGGCTTATTTCTAAGGCATTGATATCTATTTTCTTCTATTTTGGAGCTGGTTTCACAACATTTGGTATCAAAGCTTTGGATTCTAGAGTTTCGCTGCACCAAACAAGTCATTGTGGCATTGTCACTATAACTTATTTTCTACGATGGTTCATAAGCTGAAATTTTTAGAGCGCAAAGCCAAACTCTAAAGAAACATTGTCACAAAATTTGGGAGCTTGGTTGACAATATTTTTGGAGATATGATTTGCAGAAGTTAGGTCTTTTTAAGGCTCCCGAATTTCATCTCAAAGAGGTGATCATGGGAAAATCTTCATAACTCTCTCTCTGAGCATCGGATTGGAATTCTGTAAAATGTGACTAGAATCTTACAGATTTTAGTTTCCTGTCTATCAATTTCAGAGCCAAAGGACCAAACAGTCACACTTGGAAAGTCGTACAATTTTTCTCTAATGAACCAGTCCATAATTAGATCATTGTGGTAGATTGGACATTAATTTATATTGAAGAATCTAAATCAGGTCAGACTTGTGGCATTCGAAAGAGGTTTCAGAGGACTACATCAGGAATAAATTTTAGATATTGAAGATCCACAATCACAGAGATAATTCAATTTCAATATTGAGCTCCTCAAAAGCAAGAAAAAGGTGTGTATTTTTTTCCGAATTGCATAAGTCTTGCTTGAAGAATCAATTTGAATTGATTCCAAGGGCATAATGTAGAATATATATCAGTATTGGGTTCCTAAGTGCCCCCAAAAAAGAATTAAACACCCATTAATCCTTCAGAAGGCTCTACTATGGCTCATGAAGATGAAGAAATGCAACATGACATAACAAAATTACAAGAGCAAATGCACCAAATTTCGCTCTCATAAACAGCAACATAAAAGGAAATGGATGTTTTGAAGAAAAGCGTGGAAGCTAAGATGGATGGCTTGAAGAAAGGTATCAAAGCTACGATGGAAGGTTTGAAGGATGGTATGGAAGAAAAAATGGAAGGTTTGAAGGAAGACATGGAAGGTTTGAAGGAAGGTTTGTCAAAGTTGATACAAGAAATGATTCCTAATGGCAAAAAGATAGTAGAAGAAACTCATGATGAGGACAAAACAAATGTTAATAGTGATTTCATAAACTTTAACATTGGATTGAAGAACCATCATATTCCAAAGATGGATATAAGGAAATTTGATGGCAAGGATCCCGTAACATGGATACTACAGATGGAGCAATATTTTGATCTCAATAATGTGCAAAAGACACAAAAGGTTCAGATTGCAACTTTACATTTAGAAAAAAATACATTTGTATGGTATCGATGGCTTTGCTCCTGTAAAAAAATGTCACTTGGTCAATTTTTACGGAGGAAATGATAGCACATTATGAAGATACAAAGAGAAACACCTTCTTTAGCCATTTGATAAATCTCAAACAAAAGGGTTCAATGGTGGAGCACATTGAGGACTTCCAAAAATTTAATATAAGGGTAACTGATATTCCAGAGGAACATGCGATTGATGTATTCATAGGGACTTTAAAGGATAACATCCAACATGAAGTTCACATTTGGGAACCTGATTCATTGGAGAAGGCATTCATGTTGGCAAGAAAAATTGAATGTAAAATTATGGAGGCAAGGAAGCCTATCACTCACATCTATAAAGATGGAAGTGTTGCTACTCCTAGAATTCCACAACATACAAGGTTGACACCACAACAATTGGAAGAAAAAATAACGAAAGGGCTTTGCTACAGTTGTGATAGAAAATACACAAAAGTTTGTAATTGTGATGAGAAGAAATTATTTTACATAGATTGTGAAGAGGATGAAGAAAATGAACAAGAAACTTCAAAAGAAGAGGATATAAACTAGGAAGAAACCCTAGAAGAAGAGGAAATGAGTATGACCATATCATTTAATTCATTGGTAGGAATTACCACTCCTCAAACTCTCAACATAGAAGGACATATCAAGAAGAAAAAGGTAATAGTGTTGATTGATTCGGGTAGTACCCATAATTTTATTCATTGTAAGGTAGCCAAGGAATTGAATTGTTTCCTATACCCAGCACCAGAATGCCAAGTGATGGTTGCAAATGGAGGAACTATACATTGCTCAGGAAAATGCCATAATATCAAGCTAGCCATGGGGGAATATGTATTGAATAGTCCAATACTTTCCATCCCAATGGGAGGTGCTGATGTTGTACTAGGAGTACAATGGTTACAATCTTTGGGGACAGTAGATTTTAATTTTCAATAAATTTTCTTGAAATTTTTTTTGAAAGGAAAGGAAATCGAATTACAAGGGATCGTAGGGAAGCCAGGAAAGATAATAAGCTCTAATGTCATGAAAAAGCTTCTGAAGAAATAAAAATGAGGCGTAATTGCATAATTATGCTCACTAGAAGTTCCAACATCAAAATCATCTATTTCTCCAGATCTCTAAAAAGACTTGGACAATCATTCCAAGGTGTTTGATACTCCCAAAGGACTCCCACTATTCATGATCGTGATCATGCTATTCATTTGATTCCAGGAAGTGTTCCTCCAAACATCAAGCCTTACAGATATCCTTATGTCCAAAAGAGCGAAATTGAACGTATGATTGCAAAAATGTTAGAGGCTGGTATAATTCAACCTAGTCAAAGTTCTTTCTTTGCCGAAGTAGTATTGGTGCACAAGAAATATGGATCATGGTGCGTGTGTCTGGATTATAGGGAGCTCAATAAGCTCACTATTAAAGATAAATTTCCCATTGCTATGATTGATGAATTATTAGATGAATTACATGGAGCAATTTATTTTACCAAGTTGGATCTTCATTCAGGATATCATCAAATTAGAATGAAGACTGAAGATATTTCGAAAACAACATTTCGAACTTATGAGGGTCATTATGAAGTTTTGGTCATGCCTTTTGGCCTTACCAATTTTCCTTCTACATTTCAAGGGTTGATGAATTCCATTTTCAAACCATTCCTTAGAAAATTTGTGCTAGTATTTTTTGATGACATACTAATCTACATTAGGTCTTGGAAGGATCATGTTCAACATGTTGACAGGGTGCTCAAAGTATTGGAGGAGAAACAATTATATGCAAAAACATCCAAATGTTTCTTTGGAGTACAAGAGGTGGAATATCAGGGTCATATTGTATCTCATGAGGGTGTTAAGGTAGGCCCTAACAAAATTAAAGCCATTAAGGAATGGAAAGTCCCCACAACCATAAAGAAGTTGTGCAGATTTCTCGAGTTAACAGGGTATTATCGCAATTTTTTTAGGAATTATGGAAGAATAGCAGCACCTCTAACAACGTTATTGAAGAAAGATGCATTTTCATGGACTCTTGAAGAAAATAAGGCCTTTGAACATCTTAAATAGGCAATGTGCCTAGCACGAGTATTAACTACGCTAGACTTCACAAAAACCTTTATTGTGGAATGTGATGCCTCAAAAAATGGAATTGGTGTTGTTTTAATGCAAGAAGGAAGACCCGTTGCTTTTGAAAGTCATTCAATCAAAGGAAAGTATTTACAAAAGGCTATTTATGAGAAGGAAATTTTGGAAATACTACATGCACTAAAGAAATGGAGACCTTACCTAATGGGAAGACACTTCAAGGTAAAAACTAATCATGATAGTCTTAAACACTTTTTTGAACAAAGACTATCTTCAAAAGAGCAGCAAAAATGGGTCACAAAGAAGTTTGGTTATGACTTTTAAATCATCTACAAAAAAAGGGAAGATAAATGTTGTTACAGATGCACTCTCAAGAAATGATGAAGAGGTGGAAGCATTTCCTTGTGCCATTTCTATTATCCAACCAAATTGGATAACCCAAGCAAGGGATGAATGGAAGAAGGTCGAAAAGTGTGGACACTCATTCAAAATTTGCAGCAAGATCATAGTACATCTGATACATTTGGTTGCAAAAATGTTTCCTTATGGTACAAATATCTCTTATATATTTGCAAGAATTCCCAACTAAAACAAAATATTCTTTTGGAATTGCACATTTCTCCTTTAGGAGGACACTCTGGATTTTTAAAAACTTATCGTAGGGTGAAGAAAGAATTTTTTTGGGATGGCCTTAAATCTGATATTAAAAGTTTGTGGCAGAATTTTTTGTTTTCCAACAAAATAAAGTTGAGACAATTAAGAACCCGGGTCTTCTACAACCTTTATCCATTCCAAGTAAACGTTGGGAGGAGATTTCAATGGATTTTATCACAGGTTTACCTAAGTCCGAAGGAAGGAGTGTCATCATGGTGGTAGTTGATAGACATACCAAGTATGCACACTTTTGTGCATTATCTCATCCATTTAAAGAAAGTACAATTGCTATGACATTTATGGAAACAATTCAAAAGATACATGGAAACTCGAAGATTATTGTAAGTGACAGGGATCCCATTTTTACAAGAAATTTTTGGACAAAATTATTTTCTTTCTTGGGTACTCAACTACCTCATAGCTCATCTTATCATCCTCAATCCGATGGTCAAACAGAGATAGTGAATAAATGTTTGGAAGGATATCTTCGTTGTTTTTTATCTGATAAGAAAGCAAAATGGGTCAAGTGGTTACCTCTCACTGAATGGTGGTATAACACTTCCTTCCATACTGCAACAAAAATGACCCCATTTATGGAAATTTATGGATATCATCCACTTTCCATCACATCTTCTTTAAGGGAAAATTATAAGGTTCAAGCAGTGGAGGATCACATTGAGCATCAACAAGAAGTTCTCCAACTCTTAAAGGATAGCCTAAATTTGGTACAAAATCGAATGAAATAATAGGAAGATCAACATCACAATGAGAGAAGTTTTGATGTGGGAGACTGGGTATTTTTACGGTTACAACTATACAAAAAATGTCCCTCAAGAAAGCTAAGAAGGATAATAAATTATCTCCAAAGTACTATTTTCCTTACAAGGTGTTGCAAATGATTGGTACTATGGCATACAAATTGTAGCTTCGTTCTTCTTCGCGAGTGCATCCAGTTTTCCATGTTTCATGCTTAAAAAAGGTTATAGGGGACAAACTTCCAGTTCAAACAATATTTCCAGAACTTGATGAGGAAGGAAAAACCATATTGGAACCTTAAGCAGTCATGGAAACAAGAACTCAACAGCTACGAAATCGATCAATTTCAAAGTATCTCATCAAATGGAAGAACTCACCCATTGAAGATTCTACATGGGAGGATGAGAATTTTATACAAAAGCACCCAGAGCTACTCAAGCATTGAGGACAACACTTTTTTGAACGAGAGGAGCATGTTAGGTCCCTATATTACTAGTATAGCCCCTTATTGTTGTTAGTGTAACCCCCTTATTGTTATTGTTGTACCCTTGTAACCCCCATATTGTTATTATTGTGCCCTTACATTATTATTGTTAGGTTGGTTAGGATTACATTGTGGCCCCATGGATTCCTATATATAGAAAGGAGGTTTTGTCATTTGTACCATCCAAGAATTGTTCATTCATGTAATGTATTGGAGGTTGCCCCATCGAAGTGGCTTCTTTCTAAGGTGTTGATATCTCTTTTCTTCTATTTTTGGCTCTGGTTTCACAACACAATACCATAGCTTAACCTCGACCTCATACCCCTAGTCGACGCCTTTTTTAAAGTCACAGAATGTCAATGTGAACTTGACTTCTATGAGCTACTTTTTTGGCAAAAACAGAAGCAGATAGATAACCAGGACCCTATCATGTTCTGGGAAACCATGTTTCCTTTGTTTGCGTTTCCACAAACTCGTCCTTTTCCTAATATAATTGCCTGGTGTCAGAAGCAATATGATCCTATAACTAGATTAGTGGTGGCTCAGAATGGAAACATTTTGATCACCATATCCCCTGAAACCATAAACCAGATGCTACTCATTCCTTCATTTGATTCCTTATCCCATTTCTCACATGCTGCTCTCATGGACCTTTATCACAAACTATATTTCCCTCAGGGAGCTCATATATTTGACATTTTCTTACTTTAGGATGGATAGTTTCCCAAGAAAAATACCCCATATGCATCCTCCATATTTCCTATAGCTTCCAAGCACTACACCTCCCTTATTTCATACCTTTTAGGATACCCAAACGATGAAACAATTGATGAACCCATCATGGGGTTCTTATCTATTTTCAGTAATGATAAATCACCATTTTTTTATGTATAATTATAGCCAATTCTTGGCTGAAATTATACATGAACAATTCATTAAATTCACAACACAAGGAGTGTTCAATTATTCTTTTGTAATTATTCACATGTTTTTGTTTCAACAGGCAGAAATGTTGCCTATCCACTTCAACAAGTAGGATACATAGGGAGTGAATCAATCAGTGATTCACTTGACATAATTGGTCAGAGATTCATCAACAACCACTTATTTTGCACAGTTCATATACTCATTCATACATCCAGTAAGGAAGCTCCTTAAATGTCAATCAGAACCCAGAATTAGAGAAGAAATTAAAAGGATCCTGCACTTCAGGGAGCAAGCTAAGACTGGTGATTGATACCTATATAAAAATTACAGAGAAATCAGGGTATATTGTTGTGAACTCACACCATATAAGCTTCAAAGATATATACCTATGATATTTTTATCCTTAGAGTATATTAGAAAAATGTTAAATATCGATGAGTTACATTTTGTCTCAGGAAACAAAAAAGCTCAGTTTAAAATCAAAACCAACATTGGATCTTTCATCTACAATACCAGAGAAAATGGTGCTAAAACAGATGCGATATTAAATAAAATGGGTTTTCAACCAAGTTTTACTTAGTCATATGACCCCATGGCATTATTTCTTCTCTGAGAGTTGAACTCAAGACAACTTCCTAAATCATACTTCCAAAGGAGAAATAGAGAAATACATGAAGAAAGATGAATGGGTAGAAGGTACTCTCCAAGAGGCAGATGAACAGATCATTTCAACGTCAAATGTACAGATCCTAGTGCGTGAAAATAAGCAGTAGAAAAGAGTCAGAGAAGAGCCTCCAGATGCTAAGGAACATGAAAGAGTTTATCTTGCAGCACAAAAAGCCGAAGCTTACTTTTACCTTACTTTCAGAGGGAGAACAACTAGAGATCATAGATTTGGGAGATAATTAAGTCTCCACATCCACCAATGTTTCTAAAAATCCTCCATCATCATCACTTGCAAGAGAACCACTAGAGATTATTCAGCACTAAGATGCTAGCTCTTCTTAAGAGAAAAAAAATTTCTCCAAATTCTTAGACATTAAGCACAAGAATGAACCATTGAAATATAATGTTTATAGTAAATTCTGGAAGCAAACATCTACATCACATCATAGGCTTCTCACTACCTTTGACAATGAGAAAGGAAGGATGCAGATGGCCTTTCTGCAGGCAACATTGCCACTTCCAAAGACTCATGCTAAGTACAAGAAGATTGTCTTCTCATTTGATGCAAATTAGATCCGTCGAATTGATCAGATGGACATGCACATGGAGTCGGGAGAAATTCTATTTTCAACAATGACCATAACGACCATGTCACTTTCCAAATTGAAATTTTCATTGTCAAATGTTCAATATCTGCTAAAGATTGAAATATTGTATTCATTGGCTAAAGACAACATATTGAAGTCATTGGAAGACCTTGTAGTCAAAGTTGGGTATGAACCAAAGGAATGCAAGGCAACTCAATAAATCATTAAAAATAAGAATGCAAACATCTATGATCTACACAAACAACTCAAGCTGCCCTCAACTGAAGATCCAAAAGAATAAGGAGATTGCAGAAAATGAATATGATAAGGAGGAGATGCTGAAGTTGATCATTGATCAAAATCCGTAGATTAGAAAGATGGAAGAAAAAATTGAAGAATTACTACTGAAGGAGAAATCAACACTCCATGTGAATACTTATCCTAATACAACAACTCAAACATCTTCCACAGGTACAGAACTTTCAACAGCCTTGACTACAACTGATGCAACAAAATTAGCACAATATTTGGCCTTCCAAAAGTAGGCACATGAGAAGTTACAACAGAGGTTCCAAATTCTTGAGTCACAAAATATTGAAAATGATACTTTATACATGGAGGAAATGCGAAAAATTCATCAGTTAGGACTTAAGATAAAGGAATTAGAGAGTGAATCCCTAATAACAACAACTCTGGCTGAAGCTAAGTAGAACATCTGGAAAGACATAAAGAGGTATATCATAGAGGTATGGCCATCCATACAGATTATCTTTGAACAACAAGAGCTCATCACCAAATGTAGAGCATCCATTCAAGAGAAGAAAGATTATCTCAAAAAGAAACCAAGAGAAACCACTGACATGATCAAAGTTCTAAATTCAAAGAATAGAGACGAGCTGGAAGAAATCAACATCTTGGACAGAACTACAACCATTTTGGAGATAAAGAAAGTTTTGCAGAAAATAAATTTAATCAACCAATTGCTAACCAAATGTGAAGATTTTAATATTGTTGTTCAAAGGTTTCTTATTAAATTTAATGTTTTAAATCATAAAGGACTGCGAGGATTGGTAGGATTAGATGATAAGTTGATTAAATTAGAATATTATTGCAAAAATTTATACACAATTGCAATAGATAAGTCAAATTTTTTAGGTATCAAAGGACAGATTACATGGAAATCATTTCTTGAAGCTTTGCAGTTTGATTTGATCATTGAACATAAAATCAAACATTTATTCATTCAAAGAAAAACTTTTGATATATGTATTGAAGTAGATGAAATCTTCAGGAAAATGATGAGTGTAGAAATCCCAAGTCAAGATCAATGGGATAATTTTTGTGAGACCATCGAGTAAAAGGATGAATTTTGGAGCATGCCAACACATCAGATTTTTGAGGGTCTAGTCACCAACATCTTCCATCAAAAGGGGCCAAGTCATCAACAACTTCCAATAAAACAGAGACACTCCATCTATTTGTTTCCTTCTTCTTTTCTTATTTATTCTATTATTTTAAAATAGTTAATATATTTCTAAGTTTTGGGAATTAGTATAAATAACTCTCATTTCGAGTTATTAAGGGTTGACCCTTGGATGAGAGAATTTTTTTAAGAATAAATTGTACAAGTATTTTGTATCATCAATAATAGAATAAGGATTCTGAATTTGTCTCGTACAGCTCTGTTCTCTCTGTGAGTTATTTCCAGTTTTCATACATTTTGTCTCTTCATATGTTTAATTGTTATCAAGATAACTAGGTGATATTAACTGTGTTTCAGTGATCTTATAATTCCTCCTAAAGTTATTATCAATATAAAGAATGATTTACTTAACAGTTTGGTGATGCAAGTACCTTTCATTTATAAATTGTCAACATCTTGATAATGTTAAATGTATTTTATTGAAATTTTAGACATTGTTTAAAGGTTTTCAAGCTCATGATTTATTAAAGAATTTAATCTGAATATTTGATAATCATATATTCTTATATAAATCTACTTAATAATTTTACAAAATATTAATCACTGTGTGAGATAAACAAGCAACCCTTACTTGTAATTATTGATATTATATGGAAGATTTAATCAATAATTGTTTGCTAAAAGTTATCTTAAACATTGGTCCTCCAAAATTACAAAACACAAAAAAAAATTATAGATTATTTGGCATGATTATTGACCACAATTATCTCAAAGGAAAACAAGTTGGGACAACCGCCTTGGATCCTTTGGTGGGTTGAGTTACTAGTCCCTAGAGTCGTGGTTGGAACAAACACTCTAGAGCCCTCGAAGGTTGACTTTCTGTGGATTCTATCCTAGTTATTTGTTGGTAATATGATGAATTATATCTATGTCTCTTGACATGTTTTGATAAGTGATTGAATTTTTAATGAATGCATGGACTAACGAGTGTTATTACAGATAGCTAGAGACAACTTAGAGCCTCCTTGGTGATTCTCAGATAAATACTATCAATTTATAATCAGATATGCATTCATGACTTGTAGCTTATATGTTTACCATGTGTTTGAAGAAATTTCTATCATGGATTAGACATGTCTAGTTCAATATTTTTCTTTAGTTTGAATGGTTAACATTTTTTCAATCTTATCTAGGCTTCTCGAAAGTTTTAGGTTATCCTGGGTAGAGGTTTGGAGGCTAGCCTGAAAAAGTGGCTAGATCTTAGAACCACATGCATAGAAATAGAGGAATTAGGTCATAACCACATGGAAACAAGCCTGTGAGTGCAATTATAGGCTTCCAACCACATGGATGTGGTTTCAAGGGCGTAGTTATGGAGCTAGGCCAGAGAAAAAGGGTTCCAGTTCAGGGATTGATGACCTCAGGTGCTTTTTCATCTCTCGAGTGATATGTAGTCCCTGTAGGATGTCATTAAGTGTTTAGTTTGTAGGCCCCACTTCCTTAATCAGAACTTGAAGGTCGAGTCAGATCATAGTGACACTCATCTCATGTTTACCCTAGCAAGCTTGTGAATTTGGGTAAATGTGGGAGGAAGTCCTTATAGGGTGGTATTAAAGCGGGTTCCATTCGCTTTGGGTAACATCTCATACCACAGGGTGGTATCAGAGTGAGGTTGTATAACTAGAACTTAGGGTATATGTGATTTTTACGCATGCATGTTATTTTTCGTTGTTTTTCTTGTGCATGCATTTTGATGTTCCTTGTTGTAGCCGCATGAAATCATGATGTTGATGTTGAGATGATTGATATGTTGATTTAGTTATGAGCATATATATTGTGCTAATATGGATTAATTGTAGAGACAAGATAAGCTCCCCTGAAACATATCGAGGTATGATTTTGATTATGTCTATATTTGGTTTATCTAACATGGCATGTTTGGAGGAAATAGAAGATCATAGATGATGATAAAAATGGTGGATTATGGTTCAGGAAAATCTCCTTATAGATCAATTAAGAAGAAAGGAGATGAGAATTCTCTTGATATAACCAATACAGTAAGAATCTTGAAGGAAAAAAACATAAGTTGCAAGGGAAATAATGTGAGGATAATTTAGTCAGAGGAAAGAGTTGATAGAGCTCAAGAAAATCAAGCTGAGGTTAATGCATCGATCCTTCAGAGACAGGTAAAACCAAGAATCAGTTATGGATAGGGGGAAAGGACTAACATGGCATATGGTAGAATTTCTGATGGAGGATACATGTTGGATAGAGGAGTTGAGTTGGCATGAGTTTAAAAGGTCCTTCAGAAAGAAGTACTTGTCTAAAATATATTATGATGGGAAAGCCAAGGAATTCTATGAGCTCAATATTGGTTCAATGACATACGAAGAGTATATGATCAAGTTTCTGGAGTTGTTGAGGTATGTTGCCTACCTCAAGAATGATAAGAAAAAATTTCAAAGATACATTAGTGGAATGTCATTAGCATTCAAGGATCGAATTGAGTATGATGGGCCTCAGTCATTGGAGGAAGTCGTTGGGAAGTTGAAGCATTGTTATGAAAAGTATAATCATTATTTTAACTCTAAGAGTGATTGGAAATGGAATTACAAGACTAAGAGAAAGTGGGTTAAGAAGGGAGGAATACCTCAAGATGAAACTGACAAGAAGAATGTAGTGTTGCATAAGAAGTTCAATGCACTTGGCATAGGACATGGGTCTCAACTTGAGGAGAAGAAAAAATGCGATCGAATAAAGCCTTTGCAGTGTTGAAATTGTGGTGGAGAGCATCGCAAGAGTGCCTATCCATATCATTAGGGTGAAAGACCTAATATTTATAGTGCTCAGGAGGCACAAACAGTAGGATATGTTGGGTATAGTACTCCTCAAATCTATACAACACTTGATAACATGAAAGTATACCATCGCACATCCATTATTGAGATGGAAGGTAAGATCTATGATCGAGTTATTTTCCTTTTGATTGATCATGTATCTAATTATTTTTATGTTAGTCCTAGCCTGGTTGATAAGTATAGTTTGAATAAAGTAGTGGGTGCAGAATCTTGGTTGGTGTAGTTGGCTACAAGGGCCAAGAGAAGAGTTCATCATTGGGTGAGATGTTGTGCATTTGACCTAAATGGTATGCCTACATCAACACATCTAAATGTTCTTCCTTTGGGTTAATACAATATGCTTTTGGGAAAGGATTGGTTGTACATTCACAGGACGAAAGTAGATTTGTATGACAAGGATTTTGAGTGCCTGGATGATGACGGGGAAAGGAGAATCTTGCAGGGAAACAAGAAGCATGTATCAGTGAGAATGGTTACAACTATGCAAGAAAAGTAGAGTTGCAAGAAATGATTTTTATTGTTTGAAGTTCATATTTCTAGTCACAAAGGGAAGGAATATGAGAATGATGAATCCTTGAAGAGGTATACTATTATAAAATAGTTTCAGGATGTTTTTTGAGTATATATTTTAGACTTACCTCCTCATAGGGAATTGGAATCCTATATTGATTAGGTACAGGGAGCAACACTAACACCAAAGGAACCTTACAGAATGAGCACTCCATAGTTGGTGGAATTGAAGTTGCAGCTTATGGAATTGCCCGAAAAATGATACATAAGGCCAAATGGGGTGCACCAATGTTGTTTTTGAAGAATAATTATGGTACTCCCAGGTTTTGCATTGATTACAGGAAATTGAAGAAGGTGACTATCAAGAAGAAGTGTCCTTTGCTACAGATTGATGATTTCTTTGATTAGTTGAAGGGAGCAGTAGTGTTTTCAAATATTAATCTGAGATATCATTAGGTGCAAATCAAAGTAGAATATATTTACAATACAACATTCAATACCAGGTATGGGCATTATGATTTTGTAGTGGTTCCTTTTGATCTTACTAATGCTACCACTTTCATGCGTTTGATGAACAATGTGTTGCATACTTACTTGGACAAGTTTGTGATAGTGTTCATTGATTACATGTTGATATATTATAAGAATGAGTAAATTCATATAGAGCACCTAGAAGCAATGTTAATATTTTTGAGAGAGAATCAATTGTATACCAAGATCAATAAGTGCAGTTTCTTTCATATTGAGGTTCACTAATTGGGGCATGTTATTTTGAGGAAAGGTATAACAGTGGACTCGAAAAATATTTTATATCATGGAGTAACCATCTCCTAGGAATCTGGATGAGGTAAGATCATTTATAGGAATAACATGTTATTACAGGAGGTTCATTAAAAACTTCTCACAGATTTCCTATCCTATTAAATCCTTGCAGTGAAAAGGAAATAAGCTTGAATGTACTAAGGAGTGTGTAGCTATTTTTGAGCAGTTAAAGCATTTGCTTAAAAATGATCTAGTCTTGAAGATTGGAGATAATGATAATGAGTTCATGGTATGTACACATGCTTGCAATAAATAACTTGGTGGAGTCTTAATGCAAGAAGGATAGCTGGTATACTTTGAGTCAAGGAAGTTGAATCAGCACGTGACAAAATGTGACTCATCATCTTGAGTTGGGAGCTATCATTCATCCATTCATGATGTGGAGACATTATCTTCTTGGAAAGAGGTTCATCCTGATGAGTGATCATAGTGGGATGAGGTACATGTCTGACCAACCTAATATGAATTCCAGGCGAGTTAGATGGTTGGCTACTCTAAGTGAGTTTGAGTTTGAGATCAGATACATAAAGGGAAATGAGAATCAGGTTGTAGATGCTCTCAGTAGGAGAGTGCAAGTGAATCAAATTCTAGTTTTTATTTATTATGGGACAATTTTGTAGGATTGGATCTTACATGTAGCGCAACATGATGAAATTTAACAAGATCTGAAGCAGAGATCACAGTAGAAAGGTGAAGGTGATAGGAATGATGAGTATCACCTCACAGTAGATGGCTTGGTCAGATTCATGAACAAGATTTATTTTTCAATTCACATTGAGATCAAGAAGATCATCTTGAGAGAGTTTCACGTTAAATTGTATTTTAAAACCCTCCTCCCACATCTACCCAAGTATCTGGCTAACTGGGGTAAACATGTGACGAAGAGTTACTATGATTTGATTCAACCTCCCAGGTAACCTTAAGGAAGTGGAATTGACACCACACAACAAAAAACACCTTAGGCACATGATACATGACACCCACGAGCCATCCCAACCTTCCATGAGGCTAGCCCCTGATCCAAATTGTTATGAAACCAACTTACAAAATAGAATTAAATGTAGATCAAGGACTTAGAAATCAGACTCTTCGAGGGGAAACCTCTTTTACATTACATAAATGAACAATTCTTCAATGATACAAATGAAAAAACCTACTTTCTATATATAGGATTCTAAGGGGTCCTCATATAATCAGAGCCTACATAACAATAATAATGTAAGGGAACAGCGATAACAATAGTGGGCTTCTATGGGGAGAAATAATAACAATACGGGGACTACATGGGTACAACAATAATAATAAGGGGGTCAAAAAAAATAACAATAAGGGAATACGATAGTATTATAGGGACCTAACATGCCCCTCTCCTTCAAACAAGTGTTGTCCTCAATGCTTGAGTAGTTTTGGATGCTTTTGTATAAAATTATCATCCTCCTATGTCGAAAAGATTCAGCAGGTAAGTTCTTCCACTTGATGAGATTTTCTAAAATTGATCGATTTCATAGCTGTCGAGTTCTTGTTTTCGTGGCTGCTTCAAGTTCCAATATGATTTTTCCTTCCTCATAAAGTTATGGCAATATTTTTTTAACTGGGAACTTGTCACCTATAACCTTATTTAAGCATGAAACATGGAAAACTGGGTGCACTCGGGAAGATGCAGGAAGCTCCAATTTTTATGCCATAGTAATAATATTTTGAAACACCTTGTAAGGACCATAATACTTTGGTTATAATTTATTATCCTTCTTAGCTTGCTTGAGGGACATTTTTTTGTATGGTTGTAGTTGTAAAAATACTCAGTCACCTACAACAAAACTTCTTTCATCGTGATGTTGATCTGCCTGTTGTTTTATTCGATTATGCGTCAAAGTGAGGTTATCCTTTAAGAGTTGGAGAACTTGTTGTTGATGCTCGATGTGATATTTCATGGCTTGAACCCTAGAATTATATCTTAAATATGATGTGATGGATGATGGATGATATCCATAAAGTGCCATAAATGGGGTCATTTTTGCTGCAGTATGGAAGGAAGTGTTGTAGCACCATTCATCCAGAGGTAACCAATTGACCCATTGTGTTTGTTTATCCAATACAAATAAACGAAGATATCCTTCCAAACATTTGTTCACTATCTCAGTTTTCCCATCAGATTGAGGATGATATGATGAGCTATGAGCTCATTGAGTACCTAAACAAGAAAATAATTCCGTCCAAAAATTTATTGTAAAAATGGGATATGTGTCGCTTACAATAATCTTTGGGTTTTCAGCCCACGTGGTGTAGAGTAGTCGGTGATGGTGTGCCCTGTTAAGGAACTCTTTCTGCAAGGTCACCAGTTCAAAACCAATGGGTGATTAGGATTAGTATAAACTACCAAAATAAATAAATAATAATAATAATCTTTGGGTTTCCTTGTAGCTTTTGAATTGTTTCCATAAATGCAGTAGCAAGCATACTGGCTTTAAATGGATGAGATAATGCACAAAAGTGTGCATACTTGGTAATTCTATCAACTACCTCCATGATGACAGTCTTTCCTTCGAACTTGGGTAAGCATGTGATAAAATCCATTGAAACCTCCTCCCAAAGTTGAGTTGGATGGATAAAGGTTGTAACAAACCTAGGGTCTTAATTGTGTCAACTTTATTTTGTTGGAAAACCAAACATTCCGCAAAAAAATATTGAATATCAGATTTAAGGCCATCCCAAAAAAATTTCTTCTTGACCCTGTGGTAAGTTTTTAAAAATCCTAAGTGCCCTACTAAGGGAGAGGTGTGCAATTCAAAAAGTATTTTTTCTGAGTTGGGAATTATTACAAATATATAAACAATCTTTGTACCATAATTTTTAGCATAAATTCTTAACGCAACTGTAATAAAATAGCTCACTTTAGCTGCGTGTGACAAACAACCCGAACAAAAAATATGGTTGCTTAATCTCTTTAGATTTGCAATAGATAATTAAAACAAATGCTGCAAAAAATCCGATCTATGCAGTAAAAACAATTAAACATTGGAAATAAATAAGAATTTCTCCATGCATCCAACAAAAAAGACAAGATATGAATAATTTTGAATATATTATAAATCTTAGGAAGGGAACAAATAATAGTGTTACCAGTACCCCTCAATAGGATGGGTTCTTGGTTGTCCTCAATGCTTCAAATCCAGAATTTTATCTCTCCCAGTGGTGTAGAAAACCCAAAATGCGTTGAACTCTATGGGAGCTCAAGAAGTAAATAAAGTAGTAGCAGTAATGAGAATGACAAAAGCGTGACAATGAAAGTGATAAAAGAGAAGAATGAATGGAAAACCCTCCTATTTATAACAAAATATTCAGTTATCCTTGAAAATGGCACATAATAAAATATTATTAACCAAGATCTAGATCTAACCGCTTGGAATATTTTATAATATCTTGTTGGAGGGGAAATGTATTTAAATTAGTTAAATACCTTTATTTAGAAATAATAAACAGGTAAATGATTTATTTATCATTTCAAGAATGTGGTTAAGGAACAATTAACAAATAATGATTTCTTTAACTATTTCTAGGTGATTTAGTCAAATTTAATGAGGAATAATAACTAAATAATGATTTGATTAATTACTCCTACAGAAAAATAACAATTATAATGATTTATCTAATTATTTCTCATAATTAGGTTAAATATGACCAGGAATATTATTTAAACAGTGGCTTAATTAATTAATCCTAGAGGAAAATCAAATAAATAAAGGTTTATTTAATTATTCCTCATGGGGTTTCTTGTTTTAATCAAAAATAAATTAATAAAATATGTTTTATTAAGTTATTTATTATAGTGAAACTAATTTTACTATGGTAAAATTGGTCTTACATGGTGTACTTCGATCCATATATTTGTAAATGGTTAGATGACCAAATTTTGGTGTAACAATAACGAATCATTTTTCCAGCTAAATGTTTCAGATGTACTCAGATCTTGCTGTAAATTTTGAATGAGTGTCTACACCTCTTCATCATTATTCCATTCATCCCTTATTCAGTTATCCACTTAGGTTGGATAATAGAAATGGCACAAAGAAATGCTTCAACATCCTCATCCTTTCTTGAGAGTGCATCTGCAACAACAATTTTCTTCCCTTTTTTGTACAGGATTTCAAAATCATAACCCAACATCTTTGTGACCCATTTTTTCCACTCTTCTGAAAATAATCTTTGTTCCAAAAATTATTTGAGACTATCATGATCTATTTTTACCTTGAAGTGTCTTCCCATTAGGTAAGGTTGCCATTTATTTAGTGCATGTAGTATTACCAACATTTCCTTCTCATAAATACATTTCTGTATATACTTTCCTTTGATTGGAAGAATTTAAAAAGCAATGGGTCTACTTTATTGCATTAAAACCACAACAATTCCATTTCTTGAGGCATCACATTCCACAATAAAAAAATTTTGTGAAGTCTGGTAGAGCTAAGACCGGTGCTTGGTACATTTCCTCTTTAAGATGTTCAAAGGCCTTAGTTTCTTTTGAAGTCCAAGAAAATGCATCTTTCTTCACTAATGATGTTAAAGATACCAATATTATCCCATTTTTCTTAACAAACTTGTGATAATACCTTGCTAGCCACAGAAATCCTCAAAGATGCTTTATGGTTGTGGGGATTTTTCATTCCTTAATGGATTTAATTTTGTTAGGCTCTACCTTAACAACCTCATGAGATACAATATGATGCAAATATTCCACCTCTTGTACTCCAAAGATTAATTTGGAGGTGTTTGCATCTAATTCTTTCTCCTCCAATAGTTTAAGCACCCTTCCAACATGTTGAACATAATGCTTCCAAGACTTGTTGTAGATTAGTATATCATTAAAAAAATACTAACAAAAAATTTCTAAGGGTTTGAAAATGGAATTCATCAAACGTTGAAATGTGGAAGGTGCATTAGTAAGGCCAAAAGGCATGACCAAAAATTCATAATGATCCTCATGAGTTCTATAACAACTCCCATTCACCAATATTTTTCTTTTTTCCTTTTATGCTATTTCCGTCATGAAAATTGTCCTCTTTCGACATCCTTAGTCATTTTTATGTCTTATTAATGACAGTCATTATGATATTTGTATTTATTTGTTTTCATTTTTGAATTATTTAATGATACATTGGTTCTATTCTATAGAAGTTCCTCATACTATTATTTCTTAAGAATTGTAATTTTGTTGTATTTAAATGTCCTATATCCCTTAGGTCATTTAATTTATTACACATGTCCCCAACATGCCTTTTATCCTTTCACTATTTAACTTTAACAATTAATTGAAATTTCCATTACAATTGATAAACCCTTTTTTTACGCTTGGTTTATTGTAATACATGTCTCCCAATATCTATTTTCTTTAATATGCATTTTCTTTAATATACTTGATAATTTATAACATCTCAATGTAATAAATCTACTACCCATTTTACCCTTGATGGGATTTTCTTCTTTATGTTATTATACATGTCCCTTATATGTATTGTATCCCATTTTTTATTTAATTTCACCATAAATTTTACCTCAATATTTATCTCCATACCCTTTTTAAGATATCTAAGGTATAATTACATATAATTATACCTAAAATTCCTCATACTAATAGTTAATTATAGTTCACCCTTTTAAATTATACATAAATATATAATTTATTAATGTTAGGTCCCTATAATACTAGTGTATCCCCTTATTGTTGTTAGTGTAGCCCCCTTATTGTTATTTTTGTACCCCTGTAACCCCCATATTGTTATTATTGTGCCCTTGCATTATTATTGTTAGGTCGGCTAGGATTATATTGTGGCCCCATGGACTCCTATATACAGAAAGTAGGTTTTGTCATTTGTATCATCTAAGAATTCATTTATGTAATATATTGGAGGTTTCCCCCTTGAAGTGGCTATTTCTAAGGCATTTATCTCTCTTTAATTCTATTTTTGGAGCTGGTTTCATAACATTTGGTAACAGAGCTTTGGATTCTAGGGTTTCGCTGCTCCAAACAGGTCATCGTGGAATTTTCACTATAATTTTTTTTTTTTTTACGAAGGTTCAGAAGCTGAAATTTTCATAAAGGGAAGAAGAAATTTCGAGGAACGTTGTGTAAAAATTTCAGATCTTGGTTTGTAATATTTTCGGAGATACGATCTGTGGAAGTTAGGGCTTTTTCAAGTTCCCGAATTTCTCCTAAAACAGGTCATCATGGAATTTGCGCTATAACTTTCTCTCTACGAAGGTTTAGAAGCTAAAATTTGTAATCCTGAGGAACCTCCTATAACAATTTCAGATCTTGGCTCACAATATTTTCAGAGATATGATCTGTGGATGTCAAGGTTTTGTCAGGCTCCCAAATTTCATCTCAAAGAGGTGACCATGGGAAAATCATCACAACTCTCTCTATGAGCATCAGATTAGAATTATGTAAAAAGTTGCCACAAAAACATGGAATTTAGTTTCATGCATATCAATTTCAGAGCCGAAGGAGGAAACAGTAACACGTGGTAAGTCATACAAGTTAGATCTATTGAACTAGTACTTAATTAGCTCATTGTGGGAGATTGGGCATAACTTTATCTTGAAGAATCCAAATCAAGTCAGACCCATGGCATTCAAAGGAAGATTCAGAGGGATAATACAGGGCCAAATTTCAGATATTGAAGATTCGAAATCACAAAGATAATTCAGTTTTAATATCGAGCTCCTCAAAATCTAGAAAAAGGTGTGTATTTTTTTAAACAAGTTTGCATAACATTTTTTTGAAAAATAAGTTTGAAGTGATTACAAGGGCATATTGAAGCATAGATATTAGTATTGAGTTATATAATGCCTCCCAAAAATAATTCCACACCCATTAAGCCCTCATAAATCTATACTAGGACGCATGTAGAAGAAGAATTGCAGTATGATATATCAAAATTACGGTACCAAGTGTAACAAATTTCAATCTTAAAAAGAGAAATCAAAGATGACATAGATGGTTTAAAAGAGAAAATGGAGGCTAAGTTGGATGGTTTTAAGGATCAAATGAAAGCTAATATGGACGATAAAACTGTGTAATATCACATCGAGCATCAGCAACAAGTTCTCCATCTCTTAAAGGATAACCTAACTTTGGTGCAAAAACGAATGAAACAACAGGAAGATCAACATCGCAGCGAAAGAAGTTCTAAAGTAGTCACAGAAACAAGAACTCGACAACTACAAAATTGATCAATTTCAGAGTATCTTATCAAGTGCAAGAAATTACCTGTTGAAGATTCCACATGGGAGGATGAAAATTTTATACAGAAGCATCCATATATAATCAAGCATTGAGGGAAACACTTGTTTGAAGGAGAGGGCATGTTAGGTCCCTATAATACTAGTGTATCCCCTTATTGTTGTTAGTGTAGCCCCCATATTTTTATTTTTGTACCTCTGTAACCCCCATATTGTTATTATTATGCCCTTACATTATTATTGTTAGGTCAGCTAGGATTATATTGTGGCCCCATGGAATCCTATATACGGAAAGTAGGTTTTGTCATTTGTATCATCCAAGAATTGTTCATTTATGTAATATATTGGAGGTTTCCCCCTTGAAGTGGCTATTTCTAAGGTGTTTATCTCTCTTTAATTCTATTTTTGGAGTTGGTTTCATAAAAATTAAACTATAATGTACCATTCCCTTAGGAATCTAATGCTATTAAATACTACCATCCATTTCATAGTTTGGACATACACCTAGGAATCAAAGGCTATTTAATGCTATCAATCCTTTCATAATTTCCAAACTCTCTTTTGCGCTTTACTATATGAGACCTATGAATTTTATATGGCCAAACTTAATAACTCAATGATATAATTCATATAGTTCATAACTCAACCATAATCTTAATAATCTAACATAAATTGTTTGCATAGGTTTAATAAACTTTCAATGCTTCGTAAGGTGGTAACATGTTTAATTATAATTTACTTGTAATGATTAAATTTCACTTCATATTGCACTCCACCCAACATACTAAATGTTCAATTTTTTGTTAACTTTGTAATAACCGCCTTGTCATAACTTTGTCCAGCATTTAAAAATTGTACCATCCATCACATGAATCCATGTGATTGGATTTATTTCGCCATAACAAACGTACAGGTGAGATTTATTGTAGTTTTGAGAGTGGAGATTAGTCCTTCAAACCCTAATGTCTGATACTGCTCTCTCCTTTTGCATTTCACATTACCATCAATTGGGCCTCTAGTCTCACTGCTCCCATTCTAGTTGATACACAGAGTTCTTACCATTCCATGCATGTTCGTGAGAAATATGACTGAAACCTGAGACCATAATCATATTTACCTCAGAATTGAAAAATATGCCCTTCACATTTGAAACTGGAATTTAACATTACAGTCATCGATCTCCTTGGCTTCTGCCAAAGGTTTCGAACCATGGAAGGGAGATTGAATACGATAGCCCACGTATGGATGCCCATACAATTCGATTACTATCTCAATAATTAGAATTTTTCATAAGAAATCTTCACGCCCTTGTTTTATTTTTATTCTACTTAATTTAATTTTATATGCATGTTTCTATTCCGTAAGGAAACCCTATGCCGGTTCTTATTTCTCCATGCACATCCCATAGATCGTAGGAGAATTTTAGGTAAGGGTATATTATTGTTTCGTTTTCCACGATTCTCGTCTCAAATGTTGAAACATTACAACACTTCATTTCTGTCAATTAATTCAGTAACTCGTTGATATGAATAGTTAGCATGGACGTCTGTATTTTATTTCTTATTTCGATTTCGTTTGGGATGTTTCCCTATTTTTTGTCATAAACCCCAATTTCTTTTTGAAACCCTTGTTTCGATAATTTACGTGATTTTCAAGCTCGATAATATGCCTTCTTTAATCCGTTGTAATATCCCTCATAACCCAGATTTTTTTATATGATTCCTTTCAATCTAAACTTAATCTTATGGTTATGAAATTTTAAATTTCGTTTATCGTTCTACAATAATATAACCCATTACTCAATTCATATTTTAATTCTCGTAGTATCATGGAAATTATTATTTCCAAAATAGTGTGTACATTTTTATACTTAACAATTTTGTTTTCTCCTCAATCATAAAATTGTCGAGAGTTGATGTATCAAATTTCAATTAACATTTATATCTGCGTTTAAATTTAATGGATTATGTTATAGATATAGTACATTTCAATACTTGTAAAACGGATTCTACGTTCCTAATTTTTGGAGTTCTGATGTTGTCCAAAATTATATTATGTCTTTTCTCTATGTGAGATAAATTTATTATATACTCGCCTTAGAGTTATTCTCTTTGCGAGTTTATGAATTTCACAGCTTCCACTTGGTTACCATTTAAAATTTCACTTGGTTATAATTTAGGTATTTTAATCCCCTCTTTTCCTCATTGAAATGGAGATTGTATTATTCTTTGAGAGAGGTATTAATTTTAATTGCATAATTATAATGATACAGTGAAATCAGTTTCTCTGTTATCAGAATTCTTTGGATTTCCCACTATTGAATTTCTTAGAATTATAGTCATAAGATTGAAATTTATATAGTTGAAACTTATTTTATCTCTCCCTTGGAATTGGTATAACATGGGTTAGCCATTCCTAGCTAATCAATTTAGGATATTCTTTTTTTTCTTTCTAGAATCCAAATTAATTTCTTATTGAAAATGAATTCCTTATAAATTAGCAGAATTCTTTTGGTAATAATCACATGAAATGAAACGTGGTCAATTTTAATAATAATTTCTTCTGTCCTTTAATTTCCATAATTTTGTAATTAATTACAGTTCATTCTGCTGGTTAAATATTTTGTTTATACCACTACCCTAGTGGTATTTATCAAGTAATTTACTTGTAGAGTACTATTCAATTTGACAGTGATATCAACTTTCATCAGTTTATTCAAATGCAGGATTTAACTATCACTTCTCCTTTCAATTATCGTTATAACTCTTATCCCCTTATATTTTCGTTACATATTCTGCAAGTATTAATTTAATTTGGTTGTTGGTTAGAACTAAATGAACTACAATATATATTTGTTCGTACATTGTAACACTTGTACTTCCCCTCTTCTAGGTTTGTTCTACATTCAACTACAATATCTTAAATTTTTTGTGTATTCTGTTGCTTTGTCCATCATTACTTACAATTCTGTTTTTTTTACTCTTCGAGATTAAAGAGATAATTTCAGGTATTCCATGTCCCTGCACATACTCTTTAATCAGTTAGAAAATGTTTTCAATTGAAGTTCTAACTTTGATAACATTGTTTGTTTTCAGGTTTGTCATAATGTCTTCCTACCATTATACATTTCTTTTGCGACTAATAGTTAGAGTATCTGATCGTCAATATTTTCCTCTATCAGGTTGGTCATCAGAACAATGGTTACCCTTCCATCATCTGTTCAAATTTGCATAATTTATATGACTCTAATATAGATAAACTATCATATTGTAACATTTCACTTATAATTAATATTGTACTATTTCCTCCTCAAGTCCACTCTAGGATTTTGAACATACTGATATATGTGTGGAATTTAAATAATACAGATATTATTCTTATCCATATTAATTTAGCACATGTGTGACTGAGTTTTTCATGCATATAATATAATCTTGTTGTAATTTACATTCTATAGCATAGCTTAAATTCTGTTTTTCATTTCTATCTGAGATATATAACCACATAGAATAATTTCATATATGTACTTTTAATTTACAGTATTTGAATATAATATCTGAACTACTTATGTTAAAGAATGAAAACAATATGGTACCTAATTCTGATATGAATCTAATTTCATGCTTATCTGTCTAGAATTAATTCTGTTAAGAGTTTTGCTGAATGATATATGCATAGAGAATATTCTGATATGCCTCGTAATAAAATAGATTAATGGTTATTGTAGATATACTGAAATCCTTTAGTTTAACTCTATCTTTTTAACTTGGACTTAAACAATAGATTTAGACCCTGAGGAAGGGTTTAGAGATTTTTTTTACTTTTCCTCTACTTCTAACAAGTCTTTGTAACAATACAATTGACTTAACTATATTCCTTTATAGTTTGGACACTGTTAAATACATATGGAAGTTAAATTTATGAAACAATACATTATATAATACACATAAAATCTATAATTTAATTTACATAAATTCCATACAGAATTTATAAAACACTAAATTTTCTGCATTTCATTATAGATTTAGTATCACCAATAACAGTAAGCTGAAAAATAAAATTTCTACAGAACGTGCATACCATGGTATAAAGATTGTTTTCCTTCCAACCTTGAGCTTATTCCACAACTCTCCCTCGAGGAGAGACTAATTATTCCTTAGTGTAGAGAACCCCTTTGTCATACTAGAAATAATGTATTTAAGCTTGCTTTCCCTCAGCTTGTTTCCATAACTGCGTCCAGTTACTTTGGGATGTTGTTTCCCTTAGCCTAGGCGTTGCTTTCATTTTTTCCGCAAAAGCTTCTTTTAAAACTAGCATTTCCTCAACCTTGTTTTAATATTACATCTTCTCAATAAATTTCCACTTTAGTGAGGATTTTATTAGAATGTTTTACTCCATCTAATAAAATTTATTTTATTTTATTTTTCTCCAAGGATTTCTAGAGAATTTTGGGAAAGTCTTAGGAAACTAGTCCATCCTCATGGATTTGAATTCCTGGTATCAATTTACTTTGTCTTTCCACAATAATATAATTTATACATTTATATATTATTTCCACAATTAATATATAAATACAAAATTTATTTCTTAGGTTCACTTGACCTTTATGTTTATTCCCCATTTATAGAATGCTGAAAATAGGGATATTCCCCCTCTAAAACAAAAACACTGTCCTTAGTGTTTTCCTATATTTCTGTTTATTCATTAAACAATGATGATTATGCTTCTCTTATCATATATTCTTATTCCCAAGTAGCTTGCTTAGGTGAAAAGTGCATCCACTTCACTCTAACCTGATCTACTATTATATTCTGAAGCATGGTTTATTCTTGTTCCATCTACGAAGTAGTTCTGGAAGAAAGTTCCCTTCTTTTTCACATGTATCACATTCCAGTCAATCACGTGAGCAAGTTCATGTAAATAATTTATTTTCAATAATGAAACATGAAAACCATTTTAATATGACTAAGGAGAGCGATTTTGTAAGCTCACTCCAACCCTCAAAGGCCCTGCAATATCGAGGTTCTACTTAGCACACATGTCAGCATGCAATGTCCTTTTTGTGAAGTTAAATCCTTAGATATACTTGATCTTCATCTTTGAATTATCTATGAATTATTGCATAAATAATCTGACGAGCTTGAGTTACTTTAATATTCTTCTGAATTATTTCCACAATCTATTTCCACTTCACGTATTTCTTCTAGTACTAGGACCAAATTGTCCTTATGTTGACTCCAACTAAGTGGAGTGTGGCCTTTCTTGTCATACAATGCTTCTGATTGACTTATGTCATTGGAAGTCTGATAATTGTATTTGTATGAAATTTCTACTAATGTAGAAAGTATTCTTGCTTATTGGTTTCATCTAGCACATACATGCCCATCATGTTTTCCAATATTTTATTTGTTCTCTTTTTTCATCTATTTGTTGGAAGATGATAAGCTATATTGAAGTTCATCTTTGTCCCCATTCCTCCAAACAAGATTTTCCCAAAAGTATAATACTGAGGGGGTGGGTGAATCAGTATTTATAGATTACTGAAAACTTTTACTTTTTCTTTACTAAATTCCATACACGACATTAATTAACCCAACTTGTGTATACACATGCATATCCTTAAGAAAACTTGCATATGAACATAGATCTTATTACAGAGATAATTATTTACTTAGATCAGTGCATCATTCATTCATCAGATGTTTAGTAAGCAATAAGCATGTACAGTAAGAACATAATAAATCATCACACATAAGAAACACACATGAACACCAGGATTTAAGGTTGAAACCCAAGTCGGGAGAAAACCACTGTTGCTGTCATCTCTATCTTCAATATTTATTATAAATAAAACTGCTTACAATCTTGTACTGGTGCAGACTCATACCAGCACGTAGGCACCCACCTGCAGAAGGCTGCGACCTTCTCTCGTTTTGCAACAACTACTTTAAGGGAGCTCCAACCCCCTGATATTGTTCACCAACCACTCGTGGAAGGGAGGTACTACCCCCTGATCTCTTTTACTAGCAACCACTGGAAAGGGGCTACAACCCCCACATTGAAGGCTTCAACCCTCAACACCACTATGGACCATGTTTCATCAATTTTAACACTGGATCCAACAGCTTCCACACAACACAACTTGTAGGCCTCTTTTCATCAGATTTTTAGACTAAGCCCACTCCACACACATAAGCTCAAATAACATACATCAAACTGAAACTTATAACCCCATCAATTCATTCATTGAATCATTAATCAACCACCCAAACAATGATATTTATTCATAATAAACTAGCAGCATAATCAGTATTCAAACAACCCAGATCTGTATGAAGACATCATTAACAGAAAACAGTAATACAACAAAATAGATGAGACATTTCCTTCTGCATACTTCAGCAAAACCCGAATTCCCATAAGCGCTTTTCCTTAACTGAACCTTCATATATACACGCTTTCACAGAAACAAACATGCGTATAGATCTGAAACTATTTCAAGACTGACCTTAGATTCCATATGCGCTTTTGTTGAAGCTAACCTGCGTATATACACGATTTTGCTGAGATGAACTTGCGTATATATCTGAAAACATTACAGGGCTGCGTAAATCTTCATAATAAATAATCATCTCAGATTTTACCCTTCACTTCAGCAAACATTCACCAGATCACAGATCTAAACAATCCATAAACAGATCTATAAAATACATAGTCATTTTAGGTCTAGAGATCCTGATCCATCATTTTATTCATAGGTGAATTATTAATTCAGACCTATCAATAGACTGTAACCCATTTCATGCAGATATACTTCAGAGTGAAGTATTCATACAATACATAGACACATGCACACCTTTGCACTATGATCTTCTTCTATTTATATAGTTTTATACTTTACCAATACCATGAGCCAAAACCACACAAGTGCTGATGGTATTCATGGACATAATCAAATAGACAATACAATGCTCAATACTGTGGGCTAATACCATGGTAATTCCCCTTGGTATCATAATTTTAGATCGCAAAAGGCATAAACAACTTTTCTTTTTCATACTCGCGTGTATACACATATTCTCTCCATCAAAACTGCGTATATACTAATTTTGGATGTATACGCGGGTTTCCTTCATAAAAGTAGCATATACATTCCCTCCATACGTGGGTTCCCTTCATCAAACCTACGTATGCATTGTGACATATTATATTTATCATTGCTCTGCCACTTACTGGAATTCCTTTCTCTGTCACATCTGAACTGATCTATAGATACATCATTTTTACATCTTTAACAAATAGGTTGCTATCAAAAGGCAACTCATCAAGTATGTTTCCATCAAGGACAACTTCATAGAGTAAGTTGCCATCAAGGAAAACTCATTGCATCATATTGCCAACAATATCCCCCTTTGGACTTGATGGCAACCATGATGGTGTTTGATCACCACAATAGATATAACCACTATTAAAATACCAAGATACTCTCCCCCTTTGTCATCAAGGGCAAAGGGCGGATCAATAACAAAACAAGGTTTCTCTCCCTTGTAGAAAGAAGAGCTTTGTAGATCTGATGTGCATTGAAATTACCATGATCCCCCGTAGTTCATGCTGAATCTTCAGACAAATTTTTCAATGAAGTACATGACTCTATAACTCAACCTAGTATGACCTTTCCTATCACCAAGGACTCATACTTACATCAATGATCCAACCAAGTGGAATTACATATCTGACTCAACTTCCCAACCAAGTGGGTGTACAAATTTTGACTCAACTGCCCAACCAAGTGGGTTTACAAATTTTACCAAGTCCTTACATCAATGAATATAACAATTTTACATCATAGGTCTCAACATGACCTTTTCATCAAATTACAGATATGAATTTTTATAACTAAGAACAAAAGACCTCAAGCGAGAGATCATATTTCAGAACCATCATAATGCCAACAATTCATTACTCTCAGCAAGGCTAATGCTCCCCCTGAAATTGTGCTCCTGTTCTTGAGTTGTCTCACTGTTTTTCTTATCAGAAAAACATACGCAACTGTCTCCAATGGAACTCGTGTGTATACGCAGCTTTAGTTCATGAAACCCGCATATAGAAAGTGAAATAATAAAAATTTGACAACTCCATCTCCTCCTGGATTTATACATTTTGTACTTGTCTTCTGTTGTCACATTAGATGCACTGTTAGAAATAAACACAACTAGAATTACGAAACCAACCATGGGAATCACCATATATTGCTCCCCATGTGATGATACATTACTGATTCCTATAATTTATCTCACATCACTTCTGCAGTCATTATGAGAAGTAAACTTTAGAAGCACATGACTAAAGTAAGGTCAATATTCCCTACGTTTTTGACCGGTGCTTCTTCTTATTCCAGCTTTGCTTGAAATTTCTTATTCTGTGCTAGAACTTCTCCAATTTCTTATATATGTTCATCATACTTAACCTGCAATCAGTGGCCTTATGCCCAAATGAGTTACAATAGAAACAACATCCATGAAAGAGTCCTTTCTTTCTTGATCTATGCAATTCTTCAATAACTGTATCCATTTCTTTTGGGAAATTATCATCATCCATGGTACATGCCATGAGCACTTGGAGATCTTGATTAGAATCTTCTTCTTCCTCATTTGACAATCCATTATTATGTTCATTTGTATAATAACTCCTTCCTTTTTCAAACTGCTTCCCTGTATCATGATTTTCTTTATAAGGACATTTAGCAGCATAATGACCAACTCTTCCACAAGCAAAGCACTTGAAGGGAAGCTTACCTCTGAATCTTCCAGTACCTGGTTGAAGTTTTCTCACAAAATTTGCTTCTTCTTCTTCTGATATATAACTTGATTCCTTGAGAACTTCCTTTTCTTTTCCTTTTGCATAAGCCTTAAAATTAGCTTCTCTGACTTGTGAAGGACCTCCTCTTCTCATTTGAAAAGCAGTCAGGATACCGTGTAGTTGAATAACAATAAGATTTTGTAGATCCTGCTTTTCTTCAATAGTTGACACTTTTGACTCGAACTTTGAAGTTTGAGATCTCAATAATTTTTCTACTAAAGTTGACTCTTTTATATCTTCTGATCCAAATGGAAAATGGCATCAACTCATGGTATTCATCTACCCATGTTATCCATCCACCCATGTTATCCATCCACCCATGGAATTTACCCATGGTATTGTAAATGGCATCGACCCATGGTTTTCATCCACCCATGATATTTATTCACCCATGGTATTATAAGTGACCCATGGTATGTATCCACCCATGGTATTGGCCCATGGTATCCACCTATGGTATTGTATCTCAAAAAAGGCTATAAATAACAAGCCTCACTTTGTAAAAGGACAGATTGTCTACCACAATGTAGCTTCTACAATTATTCTCTGTTTTAAATAAACAAGTTTCTTTGTGGTTTTATTTTCTTTGTGTTCTCTCTTTTTTCTGGCATTCTAATTTTGCAGATCTTGTCAACTCCATTTCAACTTTCTTAGTTCTTGGGGGCCTCCCCCCAAGATCCGGATTAGTGGTATCAGATTCAGGTTACGCCTTCATGGGAATGAGGGTTTGAAACATATTTCAGTTTCAATGTTTTGCAGCAATCTTCAGCAAAATCCATGAATTTTTTGGGCAGCGAGTTTTCAGCTCAGATATGAAACTTTTGGTGAAAAATTTACAAAAAAAAAATACCAGGTCTGGATTCCTTGCGAAAAAATACTCAAATTCAAAAAACAAATCTGCCAAATTGGAGTTCGGATGAGGGAGATATCGCCGATTCAAAATCAACAATGTTGAAGCAATTTTTCTGACGACAATTCATGGACGGCGACTCTCCTGTCATTTTTCACAATTTTTATTGAAAAATTTCAGAATAATGGATATAGATCTGAGCTCCTCTTGAAAAATCACCCAAGTTCAAAAAAAAATCGGTCGAATCGGAGTCCGTATGTGGGAGTTATCGTTGATTTAAAATCAACTATTTTTTCAGAAAATCAACTTGTGAAGGACCTCCTCTTCTCATTTGAAAAGAAGTCAGGATACCGTGTAGTTGAATAACAGTAAGATTTTGTAGATCCTTCTTTTCTTCAATAGTTGACACTTTTGACTCGAACTTTGAAGTTTGAGATCTCAATATTTTTTCTACTAAAGTTGAGTCTTTTATATCTTCACCCATATTCCTCATAGAATTCACAATCTCATCTAATGTTAGGAATAAAATTGCAATACTTTCATCATCATACATTTTGAAATTTTCATATTGCATTTGAAGATTTTGAAGTTTGGCACTTTTTACCTTTGCATCACCTTCATAGCTCTGAATGATCTTGTCCCATATTACCTTTGCTGAATTTAGCTGCATCACTTTAACAAACAGGCTTCCTAATAAAGCATTGACATCTTTGGCATTGATTTCATGTTTCTTTCCTTCTCCTGCATCTGTAGGAACACTTGCTGGATACTGATAACCTCCTTCCATGATTCCCAATACTTCTGCTCCAAGACTTTGCAAATACGCTCTTGTTTGTATATTCCAGAATAATAGATTATTTCCATTGAATAGTGGTGTCTTTATAGAAAATACTCCTTCATGACTTCCCATTGTGATGGATCTCCTTCAAGCGATCAAGCTTCTTCTAAAGGACCTGCTCTGATACCAATTATTGGGAAAAATACTGAGGGGGGGGGGAATGGTCATTATAGCTTACTTGAAAAACTTTTACTTTTTCTTTACCAAATTCCATACGCGAATTTAATGACCCCAACTCACGTACACAAGAGGATATCCTTAAGAAAACTTGTGTATGAACAAAGATCTTATTGTGCAGATAATTCTTTACATAGATCAGTGCATCATTCATTCATCAGATGTTTAGTAAGCAGTAAGCATGTAAAGTAAGAACACAATGAATCATCACAGATAAGAAAAACACATGAATACTAGCATTTAAGGTGGAAACCCAAGTTGGGAGAAAACTATCACTGCTGTTGTCTTTGTCTTCAATATTTATTATAAAGAAATCTGATTACAATCTTGTACTGGTGTAGAATCATACTAGCACACAGGCAACCACTGGTAGAAGGATGCAACCTTCTCTCATTCTCCATATACTACTGGAAGGGAGCTCCAACCCCCTGATCTCGTTTACCAGCCACTCCTGGAAGGGAGGTACTACCCCCTGATCTCGTTTACCAGCAACCATTGGAAGGGAGCTACAACCCCCTCACTGAAGGCTTCGATCCTCAACACCACTATGGACTACGTTTCATCAATGTTCACACTGGATCCAACAAATTCCACACAACACAACTTGTAGGCCTCTTTTCATCAGATTTTTAGACTGGACCCCCTGAACACATTTAAGCTCAAAGAACATACATCAAACTGAAACTTATAACCCCATCAATTCATTCATTGAATCATCAATCAACCAACCAACCACTGATCTTTAATCATAATCAACTAGCAGCATAATCAGTATTCAAACAACCCAGATCTATATGAAGACATCATTGACAAGCAACAATAATACAACAGAATAGATCAAACATTTCCTTCCGTATACTTCAGCAAAACCCTAAGTCCCATACGCGCTTTTCCTTAACTGAACCTGCGTATATACATGCTTTCACAGAGACAAGCCTGTGTATAGATCTACAACTATTTCAAAACTGACCTTAGATTCCATATGCGCTTTTGTTGAAGCTAACCTGCGTATATATGTGCTTTTGCTGAGACGAATCTGCATATAGATATGCAAACATTACAAGGTTGCGCAACTCTTCAGAATAAATAATCAGCTCAGATATTACCCTTCACTTCATCAAACATTCGCCAGATCATAGATATAAACATTCCATAAACAGATCTAGAAAATACATAGTCATTTCTGGTCTAGAAATCCTGATCCATCATTGTATTCATAGGTGCATTATTAATTCAGATCTATCAATAAAATGTAACCCATTTCATGTAGATATACTTCAGAGTGAAGTATTCATTCAATACCTAGACACATGCACACCTTTGCACTATGATCTTCTTCTCCTTATACAGTTTTAGTCTTTACCAATACCACGAGTGAAAACCACACAAGTGATGATGGTATTCTTGGACGAAATCAAATAGACAATACAACACTCAATACTATGGGATAATACCATGGTAATTCCCCTTGGTATCATAATTTTAGGCCGTGAAAGGCATACACGACTTTTCTTCTTCATACTCGTGTTTATACGCGTCTTCTCTCCATAAAAAATGCATATATACTAATTCTAGATGTATACATGGGTTTCCTTAATAATAGTAGTGTATACATTGCCTCCATATGCGGGTTTCCTTAATCAAACTTGCGTATACATTGTGACATATTATATTTATCATTAATCTGCCACTTACTGGAATTCCTTTCTCTGTCACATCTGAACTGATGTCTAGATACATCAATTATACATCTTTAACAAATAGGCTGCTATCACGTATGTTTCCATCGAGGACAACTTCATCAAGTAGGTTTCCATTAAGAACAACTCATTGCATCATATTGCCAACAATCTCCCCCTTTGGACTTGATGGCAACCATGACAGTTTTTGATCACCACAATAGATATAACCACTATTCAAACACCAAGATACTCTCCGCCTTTGACATCAAGGGCAAAGGGCGAATCAATACCAAAACAAGGTTTCTCTTGTAGAAAGGAGAGCTTTGTAGGTCTGATGTGCATTGAAATTGCCATGCTCCTCCTGAGTTCATGCTGAATCTTTAGATAGATTTTTCAATAAAGTACATGACTCTATAACTCAACCTAGTATGACCTTTCCTATCACCAAGGACTAATAATTACATCAATGATCCAACCAAATGAAATTACACATCTGACTAGACTTCCCAACCAAGTGGGTTTACAAATTTCGACTCAACTGCCCATCCAAGTGGGTTTACAAATTTGACCAAGTCCTTACAGGACTGAATATAAAAGTTTTACATCATAGGTCTCAACATGAGATTTTCGTCAAATTACAGATATGAATTTTTATAACTAAGAACAAAATACCTCAAGAGAGAGATCATATTTTAGAACCATCATAATGCTAACAATGCATTACTCTCAGCAAGGCTAATGCTCCCCCTGAAACTGTGCTCTTGTTCTTGAGTTGTCTCACTTTTTTTCTTATCAGAAAAACACACACAACTGTCTTCGAAGGAAATCGCATGTACACACGGCTTTAGTTAATGAAACCCGCATATATAAAGTGAAATACTGAAAATTTCACAACTCCATCTCCTCCTGGATTTATACATTCTATACCTGTCTTCTGTTGTCACATTAGATGCACTGTTAGAAATAAACACAACTAGAATTACCAAACTAACCATGGGAATCACCATATATTTCTCCCCCTGTGATGATACAATACTGATTCCTATAATGTATCTCACATCACTCTTGCCGTCATTATGAGAAGTAAGCTTTAGAAGCAGATGACTGTAGTAGGGTCAATAATCCCTACATTTTTGACCGATGCTTCTTCTTATTCCAGTTTTTCTTGAAATTTATTATTGTGTGCTGCAACTTCTCCAATTTCTTAAATCTATTCATCATATTGAACCTGTAATCAGTGGCCTTATGCCCAAATGAGTTACAATCGAAACAAAATCCATGAAAGCATCCTTTATTTCTTGATCTATGCAATTCTTCAATAACTAGATCCCTTTCTTTTAGGAAATTATCATCATCCATGGTAGATGCCATGAGCACTTGGAGCTCTTGAGCATAATCTTCTTCTTCCTCATTTGAAAATCCATTATTATATTCGTTTGTATAATAAATCCTTCTTTTTTCAAACTGCTTCCCTTTATCATGATCTTCTTTATAAGTACATTTAACAACATAATGACCAACTCTTCCACAAGTAAAGCACTTGAAGGGAAGCTTACCTCTGAATCTTCCAGTACTTGGTTGAAGTCTTCTCACAAAATTTTCTTCTTCTTCTTCTTATATATAGCCTGATTCCTCGAGAATTTCCTTTTCTTTTCCTTTTGCACAAGCCTTAAAGGTAGCTTCTTTAACTTGCGAAGGACCTCCTCTTCTCATTTCAAAAGTAGTCAGGATACCATGTAGTTGAATAACAGTAAGATTTTGTAGATCCTGCTTTTCTTCAATAGCTGACCCTTTTGACTCGAAATTTGAAGTTAGAGATCTCAATATTTTTTCTACTAAAGTTGAGTCTTTTATATCTTCACCCATATTCCTCATAGAATTGACAATCTCATCTAATATTAGGAATAAACTTGCAATACTTTCATCATCATGTATTCTAAAATTTTCATATTGCATTCTAAGATTTTGAAGTTTGGAACTTTTTACCTTTGCATCACCTTCATAGCTCTGAATGATCTTGTCCCATATTTCCTTTGCTGAATTTAGCTACATCACTTTAACAAATTCTGTTTCTGACAAGCTTCCTAATAAAGCATTGACAACTTTGGCATTGATTTCATATTTCTTTCTTTCTGTTGCATCTATAGGAACACTTGTTGGATACTGATAACCTCCTTCCATGATTCCCCATACGTCTGCTCCAGGACTTTGAAAATACACTCTTGTTCTTATCTTCAAAATAATAGATTACTTCCATTGAATAGTGGTGGCCTTATAGAAAATACTCCTTCATGACTTCCCATTGCGACAGATCTCCTTCAAGTGATCAAGCTTCTTTTGAAGGACGTGCTTTGATACCAATTGTTGGGAAAAATACTAAGAGGGTGGGGAGGGGGTGAATTAGTATTTATATCTTACTGAAAACTGTTACTTTTTATTTACTAAATTCCATACGTGACTTTAATGAACCCAACTTGTGTATACACACGGATATCCTTAAGCAAACTTGCATATGAACATAGATATTATTATGCAGATAATTATTTACTTAGATCAATGCATCATTCATTCAATAGATGTTTAGTAAGTAGTAAGCATGTGCAATAAGAACAGAATAAATCATCACACATAAGAAACACACATGAACACTAGGATTCAAGGTGGAAACCCAATTCGGGAGAAAACTATCGCTGCTGTCGTCTTTGTCCTCAATATTTATTATAAAAAAAACTGTTTACAATATTGTACCAGTGCAGACTCATACCATCACACAGGCACCCACTTGCAGAAGGTTGCAAACTTCTCTTGTTCTCGAGCTACTATTGGAAGGGAGCTCCAACCCCCTGATCTCGTTTACCAGCCACTCCTGGAAGGGAGGTACTAACCCCTGATCTCGTTTACCAGCAACCACTGGAAGGGAGATACAACCCCCTCACTGAAGGCTTTGACCCTTAGCACCACTATGGACCACGTTTCATCAATTTTCACACTGGATCCAACTGCTTCCACACAACACAACTGGTAGGCCTCTTTTCATCAGATTTTCAAACTAGAACCACTCCACACATTTAAGCTCAAAGAAAATACATCAAACTAAAAATTATAACCCCATCAATTCATTTATTGAATCATCAATCAACCAACCAACCACTGATCTTTAATAATAATCAATAGGTAGCATAATCAATATTCAAACAACCCAGATCTGTATGAAGACATCATTGACATACAACAGTAATACAGAAAAATAGATCAGACATTTTCTTCCGCATATTTCAGCAAAACCCTAAGTCCTATACGTGCTTTTCCTTAACTGAACCTGCATATATACGCGCTTTCATAGAGATAAACCTGCGTATAGATCTACAACTATTTCAATATTGACCTTAGATTCCATAGCGATTTTGTTGAAGCTAACCTGGGTATATACGCGCTGCTGAGATGAACCTACATATAGATCTGCAAACATTACAGGGATGTGAAACTCTTCAAAATAAATAATCATCTCAGATCTTACCCTTCACTTGCGCAAATAGTCGCCAGATCATAGATCTAAACATTCCATAAATAGATCTAGAAAATACATAGTCATTTCAGGTATAGAGATCCTGATCCATCATTGTATTCAAAGGTGCATTATTAATTCAGATCTATCAATAAACTGTAACCCATTTCATGTAGATATACTTCAGAGTGAAGTATTCATTCAATACCCAGACACATGCACACCTCTGCACTATGATCTTCTTCTCCTTATGTGGTTTTAGACTTTACCAATACAATGAACCAAAACCGCACAAGTTTTGATGGTATTCTTAGATGAAATAAAATATACAATACAACACAAAATATTGTGGGCTAATACCATGGTAATTTGGCTTGGTATCATAATTTTAGAGTGCAAAAGGCATACACGACTTTGATTCTTCCTACCCGCGTGTATACACATCTTCTCTCCATTAAAACTACGTATATACTAATTCTGGATGTATATGCGGGTTTTATTCATAAAAGTAGCATATACATTGCCTCCATATGTGGGTTTCCTTCATCAAACCTATGTATACATTGTGATATATTATATTTATCATTTCTCTGGCACTTACTAGAATTCCTTTCTCTGTCACATCTGAATTGAACTGTAGATACATCATTTTTACATCTTTAACAAATAGGTTTCTATCAAAAGGTAACTCATCAAGTATGTTTCCATCAAGGAAAACTCATTGCATCATATTTCCAACAATCTCCCCCTTTGGACTTGTTGGCAACCATGATGGTGTTTGATCACCACAATAGATATAACCACTATTCAAACACCAAGATACTCTCCCCCTTTGACATCAAGGGAAAAGGATGGATCATTACCAAAACAAGGTTTCTCTTCCCTTGTAGAAAGAAGAGATTTGTAGATCTCATGTGCATTGAAATTAGCATGCTCCCCCTGAGTTCATGTTGAATCTTCAAATAGATTTTTCAATGAAGTACATGACTCTATAACTCAACCTAGTATGACCTTTCCTATCACCAAGGACTCATACTTACATCAATGATACAACCAAGTGGAATTACATATCTGAATCAAATTCCCAACTAAGTGGGTTTAAAATTTTTGACTCAACTACCGAACCAAGTGGGTTTACAAATTTGACCAAGTCCTTACATGACTGAATATAACAATTTTACATCATAGGTCTCAACATGACCTTTTCATCAAATTACATATATGACTTTTTATAACTAAGAACATAAGACCTCAAGAGATAGATCATATTTCAGAACCATCGTAATGCCAACAATGAATTACTCTCAGCAAGGCTAATGCTCCCCCTAAAACTGTGTTCCTGTTATTGAGTTGTCTCATTGTTTTTCTTATCAGAAAAAAATACGCAAATGTCTCCAACGAAACTAGCGTGTATACGTGGCTTTAGTTCATGAAACCTGCATATAGAAAGTGAATTACTGAAAATTTGACAACTCCATCTCCTCCTGGATTTATACATTCTGTACTTGTCTTCTTTTTTCACATTAGATTCACTGTTAGAAATAAAGACAACTAGAATTACCAAACAAACCATGCGAATCACCATATATTTCTCCCCCTGTGATGATACATTACTAATTCCTACAATGTATCTCACATCACTCCTACAGTCATTATGATAAGTAAACTTTAGAAGTGGATGACTGCAGTAGGGCTAATATTCCCTACGTTTTTGACCAGTGCTTCTTCTTATTACAACTTTTCTTGATATTTCTTTTTTTGTGTTGGAACTTCTCCAATTTCCTATATCTGTTCATCATACTTAATCTGCAATCAGTGGCCTTATGCCTAAATGAGTTGCAATAGAAACAACATCCATGAAAGCATACTTTCTTTCTTGATCTATGCAATTCTTCAATAACCAAATCCCTTTATTTTGAGAAATTATCATCATCCATGGTACATGCCATGAGCAATTGGAGATCTTGATCATAATCTTCTTCTTCCTCATTTGACAATCCATTATTATCTTCAGTTTTATAAAAACTCCCTCCTTTTTCGAACTGCTTCCCTTTATCATGATTTTCTTTATAAGGAAATTTAGCAGCATAATGACCAACTCTTCCACAAGAAAAGCACTTGAAGTGAAGCTTACCTATGAATCTTCTAGTACCTGGTTGAATTCTTCTAACAAAATTTTCTTCTTCTTCTTCTTCTAATATATAACTTGATTCCTTGAGAAAATCCTTTTCTTTTCCTTTTGCACAAGCCTTAAAGGCAGCTTCTTTGACTTGTGAAGGACCTCCTCTTCTCATTTCAAAAGTAGTCAGGATACCATGTAGTTGAATAACAATAAGATTTTGCAGATCCTGATTTTCTTCAATAGCTAACACTTTTGAATCGAACTTTGAAGTTAGAGATCTCAATATTTTTTCTACTAAAGTTGAGTATTTTATATCTTCACCCATATTCCTCATAGAATTCACAATCTCATCTAATCTTAGGAATAAACTTGCAATACTTTCATCATCATGCATTTTGAAATTTACATATTTCATTCTAAGATTTTGAAGTTTGGCACTTTTTACCTTTCCATCACCTTCATAGCTCTGAATGATCTTGTCCAATATTTCCTTTGCTGAATTTAGCTACATCACTTTAACAAATTCTGTTTCTGACAGGCTTCCTAATAAAGCATTGACAACTTTGGCATTGATTTCATATTTTTTTCTTTCTGTTGCATTTGTAGGGACACTTGTTGGATACTTATAACCTCCTTCCATGATTCTGCATACGTCTGCTCCAGGACTTTGCAAATAAGCTCTTGTTCTATCTTCTAGAATAATATATTACTTCCATTGAATAGTGGTGGCCTTATAGAAAATACTCCTTCATGACTTCCCATTGTGAAGAATATCCTTCAAGTGATCAAGCCTCTTTTGAAGGGCCTACTTTGATACCAATTTTTGGGAAAAATACTTGGGGGGGGGGGGGTGAATGAGTATTTATATCTTACTAAAAACTTTTACTTTTTCTTTTCTAAATTCCATACGCGACTTTAATGAACCCAACTCCCGTATACACGCGGATATCCTTAAGAAAACTTGCGTATGAACATAGATCTTATTATGAAGGTAATTATTTACTTAGATCAGTGCATCATTCATTCATCATATGTTTAGTAAGCAGTAAGCATGTGCAGTAAGAACATAATAAATCTTCACACATAAGAAACACACATGAACACCAGGATTTAAGGTGGAAACTGAAGTCAGGATAAAACCACCTCTGCTGTCGTCTCTATCTTCAATATTTATTATACAGAAAATTGCTTACAATCTTGAAATAGTGCAGATTCATACCAGCATGCAAGCACCCACATGTAGAAGGCTGCAACCTTCCATCATTCTCCAGCTACTCCTGGAAGGGAGCTCCAACCCCCTGATATCATTTACCAGCCACTCCTGGAAGGGAGGTACTACCCCCTAATTTCATTTACCAGGAACCACTGGAAGGGAGCTACAACACCCTCACAGAAGGCTTCAAATCGCAGCATCACTATGCACCATGTTTCATCAATTTTCACACTGGATCCAACAGCTTCCACACAAAAAAACTTGTAGGCCTCTTTTCATCATATTTTCAGACTCGACACACTCCACACATCTAAGCTTAAAGATCATACATCAAACTAAAACTTATAACCCCATCAATTCATTCATTGAATCATCAATCAACCAACCAACCATTGATCTTTAATCATAATCAACTAGCAGCACAATCAGTGTTGAAACAACCCAGATCTGTATGAAGACATCATTGACAAGAAACAGTAATACAACAATATAGATTAGAAATTTCCTTTCGCATACTTCAACAAAACCCTAAGTCCCATACATGCTTTTCCTTAACTGAACCTGCTTATATACACGCTTTCAGAGAGACAAACCTGCGTATAGATCTACAACTATTTCAAGGTTGACCTTAGATTCCATACATGCTTTTGTTGAAGCTAACCTGCGTATATATGTGATTTTGCTGAGACAAATCTGCGTATAGATATGCAAACATTACAGGGTTGCGCAACTCTTCAAAATAAATAATAAGCTAAGATATTACCCTTCACTTCATCAGACATTCACCAAATCACAGATCTAAACATTCCATAAACAGATATAGAAAATGCATAGTCATTTCTGGTCTAGAGATCCTGATCCATCATTGTATTCATAGGTGCATTATTAATTCATATCTATCAATAAACTGTGACCCATTTCATGCATATATACTTCAGAGTGAAGTATTCATTCAATACCTAGATACATGCACACCTTTGCACTATGATCTTCTTCTCCTTATACAATTTTATCTTTTACCAATACCATCAGCGAAAACCACACAAGTGCTGATGGTATTCTTGGACGAAATCAAATAGACAATATAATTCTCATTACTATGGGATAATGCCATGGTAACGCCCCTTGGTATCATAATTTTAGAGCGTGAAAGGCATACACGACTTTGCTTCTTCATACCTGAGTGTATACGCATCTTCTTTCCATCAAAACAACATATATACTAATTCAGGATGTATACGTGGGTTTCCTTCATAAAAGTATCGTATACATTGCCTCCATACGTGAGTTTCCTTCATCAAACCTGCGTATACATTGTGAAATATTATATTTATCATTGCTCTACCACTTACTGGAATTCCTTTCTCTGTCACATCTGAACTAATGTCTAGATACATAAATTCTACATCTTTAACGAATAGGTTGCTATCACGTATGTTTCCATCGAGGACAACTTCATCAAGTAGGTTTCCATTAAGGGCAACTCATTGCATCATATTTCCAACAATCTCCCCCTTTGGACTTGATGGCAACCATGACGGCTTTTGATCACCACAATAGATATAGCCACTATTAAAACACCAATATACTCTCCGCCTTTGACATCAAGGGCAAAGGGCGAATCAATACCAAAACAAGGTTTCTCTTTCCTTGTTGAAAGGAGAGCTTTGTAGGTCTGATGTGCATTGAAATTTCCATGCTCCCCTTGAGTTCATGTTGAATCTTCAGACAAATTTTTCAATAAAGTACATGACTCTATAACTCAACCTAGTATGACCTTTCCTATCACCAAGGACTAATACTTACATCAATGATCCAACCAAATGGAATTACACATCTGACTCAACTTCCCAACCAAGTGGGTTTAAAATTTTTGACTGAACTACCCAACCAAGTGGGTTTACAAATTTGACCAAGTCCTTACATGACTGAATATAAAAATTTTACATCATAGGTCTCAACATGACCTTTTCATCAAATTATAGATATGAATTTTTATAACTAAGAACAAAAGACCTCAAGAGAGAGATTATATTTCAGAACCATCATAATGCTAACAATGCATTACTCTCAGCAAGGCTAATGCTCCCCCTGAAACTGTGCTCTTGTTCTTGAGCTGTCTCACTGTTTTTCTTATCAAAAAAACATATACAACTGTCCCCGAAGGAAATCGAGTGTACACATGGCTTTAGTTAATGAAACCCACATATAGAAATTGAAATACTGAAAATTTCACAACTCCATCTCCTCCTGGATTTATACATTCTGTACCTGTCTTCTGTTGTCACATTAGATGCACTATTAGAAATAAACACAACTAGAATTACCAAACCAACCATGGGAATCACCATATATTTCTCCCCCTGTGATGATACATCACTGATTCCTATAATGTATCTCACATCACTCCTGCAGTCATTATGAGAAGTAAAATTTAGAAGCAGATGAATGCAATAGGGTCAATATTCCCTACATTTTTTACCGATGCTTCTTCTTATTCCAGTTTTGCTTGAAATTTATTATTTTGTGTTGGAACTTCTCCAATTTCTTAGATATGTTCAGCATATTTAACCTACAATTGGTGGCCTTATGCCCAAATGAGTTACAATGGAAACAACATCCATGAAAGCATCCTTTATTTCTTGATCTATGCAATTCTTCAATAACTAGATCCCTTTCTTTTAGGAAATTATCATCATCCATGGTACATGACATTAGAACTTGGAGAGCTTGATTAGAATCTTCTTCTTCCTCATTCGAGAGTCCATTATTATATTCGTTTTTATAATAACTCTTTCCTTTTCCAAACTGCTTCCCTTTATCATGATTTTCTTTATAAGGACATTTAGCAGCATAATGACCAACTCTTCCACAAGTAACGCACTTGAAGGGAAGCTTACCTCTGAATCTTCCAATACCTGGTTGAAGACTTCTCACAAAATTTGCTTCTTCTTCTTCTTCTGATATATAACTTGATTCCTTGAGAACTTCCTTTTCTTTTCCTTTTGCACAAGCCTTAAATGCAACCTCTTTAACTTGTGAAGGACCTCCTCTTCTCATTTCAAAAGCAGTCATGATACCATGTATTTGAATAACAGTAAGATTTTGTAGATCTCGCTTTTCTTCAATAGCTGACACTTTTGACTCGAACTTTGAAGTTAGATATCTCAATATTTTTTCTACTAAAGTTGAGTCTCTTACATCTTCACTCATATTTCTCATATAATTCACAATCTCATCTAATCTTAGGAATAAACTTGCAATACTTTCATCTTCATGTATTCTGAAATTTTGATATTGCATTCTAAGATTTTGAAGTTTGGCACTTTTTACCTTTGCATCATCTTCATAGCTTTGAATGATCTTGTCCAATATTTCCTTTGCTGAATTTAGCTGCATCACTTTAACAAATCTTGTTTCTGACGGGCTTCCTAATAAAGCATTGACAACTTTGGCATTGATTTCATATTTCTTTCTTTCTCCTGCGTCTATAGGAACATTTGTTGGATACTTATAACCTCATTCCACGATTCCCCATACGTCTGCTCCTGGACTTTGAAAATACGCGCTTGTTGGTATCTTCCAAAATAATAGATTACTTCCATTGAATAGTGGTGGCCTTATAGAAAATCTCCTTCATGACTTCCCATTGTGACGGATCTCCTTCAAGCAATGAAGCTTCTTCTGAAGGAGCTGCTTTGATACCAATTGTTGGGAAAAATACTAAGAGTGTGGGGGAAGGGGTGAATTATAATTTACATCTTACTGAAAACTTTTAATTTTTTTTTACTAAATTCCATACGTGACTTTAATGAACCCAAATCGCATATACACGAGGATATCCTTAAGCAAACTTGCGTATGAACAGAGATATTATTATGCAGATAATTATTTACTTAGATCAGTGCATCATTCATTCATCGGATGTTTAGTAAGCAGTAAGCATCTGCAGTAAGAATAAAATAAATCATCACACATAAGAAACACACATGAACACCAGGATTTAAGGTGGAAACCCAAGTTGGGAGAAAACCATCGCTGCTGTCATCTATGTCTTTAATATTTATTATAAAGAAAACTGCTTACAATCTTGTACTAGTGCAGACTCATACCATCACGCATGCACCCACCTGCAGAAGGCTGCAAAATTCTCTTATTCTCCAGTTACTATTGGAAGGGAGCTCTAACCCCCTGATCTCGTTTACCAGCCACTCCTGGAAGGGAGGTGCTACCCCCCTAATCTCATTTACCAACAACCACGGGAAGGGAGCTACAACCCCCTCACTGAAGGCTTTGACCCTCAGCACCACTATGGACCACGTTTCATCAATTTTCACATTGGATCCAACAGCTTCCACACAACACAACTTGTAGGCCTCTTTTCATCAGATTTTAAAACTGGACCCACTCCACACATTTAAGCTCAAAGAACATACATCAAACTAAAAATTATAACCCCATCAATTCATTCATTGAATCATCAATCAACCAACCAACCTCTGATCTTTAATCATAATCAATAGGTAGCATAATCAGTATTCAAACAACCTGGATCTGTATGAAGACATCATTGACATACAATAGTAATACAACAAAATAGATCAAACATTTCCTTCCACATACTTCAGCAAAACCCTAAGTCCCATACGTGCTTTTCCTTAACTGAACCTGCATATATATGTGCTTTCACAGAGACAAACTTGCGTATAGATCTACAACTATTTCAAGATTGACCTTAGATTCCATACATGATTTTGTTGATGCTAAGCTGTGTATATACGCACTTTTGCTGAGACGAACCTACGTATAGATCTGAAAACATTACAGGGATGTTAAACTCTTTAGAATAAATAATCATCTCAGATCTTACCCTTCACTTCAGCAAACAGTCGTCAGATCAAAGATCTAAACATTCCATAACTAGATCTAGAAAATACATAGTCATTTCAGGTATAGAGATCCTGATCCATCATTGTATTCAAAGGTGCATTATTAATTCATATCTATCAATAAACTGTAACCCATTTCATGTAGATATACTTCAGAGTGAAGTATTCATTCAATACCCAGACACATGCACACCTCTACACTATGATCTTCTTCTCCTTATGTGCTTTTAGCCTTTACCAATACAATGAGCCAAAACCACACAAGCTCTGATGTTATTCTTAGAAAAAATCAAATACAAATTACAACACTCAATACTGTGGGCTAATACCATGGTAATGCCCCTTGGTATCATAATTTTAGAGTGAAAAAGGTATACATGACTTTGCTTCTTCGTACCCACGTGTATACATGTCTTCTCTCCATCAAAGCTGCATATATACTAATTCTCGATGTATGCGCGGGTTTCCTTCATAAAAGTAGCATATACATTACTTCCATATGTGGGTTGCCTTTATCAAACCTATGTATACATTGTGACATATTATATTTATCATTTCTCTACCACTTACTAGAATTCCTTTCCCTTTCACATCTAAACTGAATTGTAGATACATCATTTTTACATCTTTAACAAATAGGTTGCTATCAAAAGACAACTCATCAAGTATGTTTCCATCAAGGAAAACTTCATCAAGTAGGTTTCCATCAAGGACAACTCATTGCATCATATTTCCAACAATCTCCTTCTTTTGACTTGATGGCAACCATGATGGTGTTTGATCACCAAAATAGATATAACCACTATTAAAACACCAACATACTCTCCCCCTTTGACATCAAGGGCAAAGGGCGGATCAATACCAAAACAAGGTTTCTCTTCCCTTGTAGAAAGAAGAGCTTTGTAGATCTGATGTGCATTGAAATTTCCATGCTCCTCCTGAGTTCATGCTGAATCTTCAGATAGATTTTTCAATGAAGTACATGACTCTATAACTCAACCTAGTCTGAAATTTCCTATCACCAAGGAATCATACTTACATGAATGATCCAACCAAGTGGAATTACATATCCGACTCAACTTCCCTACCAAGTGGGTTTAGAAATTTTGACTCAACTACCCAACCAAGTGGGTTTACAAATTTGACCAAGTCCTTACATGACCGAATATAAGAATTTTACTTCATAGGTCTCAACATGACCTTTTCATCAAATTACAGATATGACTTTTTATAGCTAAGAACAAAATACCTCAAGATATAGATAATATTTCAAAACCATCATAATGCCAACAATGCATTACTCTTAGCAAGGCTAATGCTCCCCCAGAAACTGTGTTCCTGTTATTGAGTTGTATCACTAATTTTCTTATCAGAAAAAAAATACGCAAACGTCTCCAACAGAACTCACGTGTATACTCGGCTTTAGTTCATGAAACCCGCGTATAGAAAGTGAATTACTGAAAATTTCACAAATCCATCTCCTCCTGGATTTATACATTCTGTACCTATCTTATTTTTTCACAATAGATGAACTGTTAGAAATAAACACAACTAGAATTGCCAAACCAACCATGGGAATCACCATATATTTCTCCCTCTATGATGATACATTATTGATTCCTATAATGTATCTCACATCACTCCTGCAGTCATTATGAGAAGTAAACTTTAGAAGAAGATGACTGCAATAGGGTCAATATTCCCTACGTTTTTGACCAGTGCTTCTTCTTATTCCAACTTTGCTTGAAATTTCTTATTATTTGCTGGAACTTATCCTATTTCTTAAATCTGTTCATCATACTTAACCTTCAATCAATGGACTTATTCCCAAGTGAGTTACAATAGAAAGAAAATCCATGAAAGCATCCTTTCTTTCTTGATCTATGCAATTCTTAAATAATCAGATCCCTTTATTTTGGGAAATTATCATCATCCGTGGTACATTCCATGAGCACTTGGAGATCTTGATCATAATCTTCTTCTTCCTCATTTGAAAATCCATTGTTATCTTCATTTGTATAATAACTCCCTCCTTTTTCAAAATGCTTCCCTTTACCATGATTTTCTTTATAAGGAAATTTAGCAACATAATTACCAACTCTTCCACAAGCAAAGCACTTGAAGGGAAGCTTATCTCTGAATCATCTAGTACCTGGTTGAAGTCTTCTCACCAAATTTTCTTCTTCTTCTTCTTCTGATATATAACTTGATTCCTTGAGAACTTCCTTTTCTTTTCCTTTTGCACAAGCCTTAAAAGCAGCTTCCTTGACTTATGAAGGACCTCCTCTTCTCATTTCAAAAGAAGTCAGGATACCATGTAGTTGAATAACAGTAAAATTTTGCAGATCTTGATTTTCTTTAATA